>JAPDSC010031242.1:57254-82931 GCA_026290005.1 Latrodectus geometricus | reverse complement strand
AAGAGATGCACAAAATATAGCTTTCATAGAAAAATTTGTTAATGATATATATGCATGAAAACTCATTTCTTGATATCTCTTGGCATCGAAAACAGAAATGATACGGTCATGCATCTAATGATACGGAGGATTCATTTGCATTGTAGATCATATATTCTTGATAACGTTCATCAATGTCAGTTTAATAAAACAGTCTTATCTATAAAATAAAATTTATAAATAATACTTTGAGAAAGGAGTTTTCAGGAGAAATTATCGCTGGAAAATCAAATTGATAGAATAAGAGAAAAAATGTAAAAAACTAAATTGTTAAAATATTTATAAAAAGATTTCTATTCCATATCGTTCAGCTTCGGCGAATTGTTTCCCTATCTCGAATTAAGAAAAGTCCTATTAAGTACATATTACCTTTACTTCCAGCTATTTTTTTGAAAAAATCCTGATGTTATTAATTATCATTTTACTTAGAGGTTAAATTTTAATCAATAAAATGAAGATTTTTAATGGAGATATCAAGATTTGCCAAAGCAATTCCAAATTTTACAAGATTGTTCAAGGGTTCAAAAAAAAAAAAGCTGTTTTGCATCAGATAAAAATTAAAGTAATACAATCTAGCCTTTTTTTTGCAGGGCAGGATTTTATAAGGGAATCCCTTATATGAGAATCAGAGCTTGGAGGAAATAATAACATAGTATAAAGTTTGAAGTCTAATAAAAAAATATTTCAAGTTTAAAAGCAAAATAATAATGGTCCAAAAATAGAAAACAAACATTGCATAGCACACAAAAACAAAGAGCATTAAATGTACTCGATGCAAATCTTCATTTAGAGAACACCTTCGGTCTGTAATGGTTTTAGAAAAATGATGTTTTCATGTGGAATGATCGAAAAGTTTTAAAACCAATTTCAACATACCTATTGTAAAATTAAATGTCCTAAATAAAAAGTAAACACTTACTTAGAATTCATTGTTCTGGAAGCATAAGACAATTTTCACTTTCGTTATTTACAAGAAAATAATAGAACTTGAAATATTATATATTGCTCTTTGATTTGCACTGGTGTCTTTAACTATGTAATATAGTGTTTCCTACTTTTTCAGTTGGAAAAACCTGCTTAGAATGTCCGGCATAAGCCTAGTTAAGAATAAATAGACTAATATTTTTACTTTTTTATTCTTATTCTGGATCAAGTTATGTAAAGTAACTAGCTTCTAGTTCCTACAAAAAAATTCTGATATCAAGGAGAATAATATTTGTTAATATTTTGGGCCATAATAGCGCCATCAATGATCAAAATACTCACTTTAGATTTCTTTATAGATTTGTTTTGTACATTAATCGAATTGAAAGAAATTAGTTCAGAAAAAGACGCCATTGCTCTCAAGAAAGAATATAACGTTGCCAACAGCACATAGACAAATAAGCAGAAATGAATAGAGAATATTTTTTCCAGACTCAGCAGCGATGGACAACAAACTGGAAAAAATACTCTTTAATGACGTCTGAATCTACCGTGAATTCCTTCGAATAGGGGTTGAATATCAATGGAATAAACCTTCCTTCTTTATCTAATCGCCTCTGGACAAGGAACGTGATCCCGTTACAAAACCTCGGATTTCGATTGTTGAATCTTGGTAGAACAGTTACCTTTCTTTTGATCCTCAAAGGATAGGTGAAGAAATTCAATCTGACGCATTCGAAGAAACAAATTTCTTTACAAGACGATCTCGCGGGAGACAACAATGGAATAAAAAAGAAATTAACCGCTTCTCCAGCTTAGATCTAGATAAATAGATATATCCTCGTGGATGTTCGTAAGCCGAGATTTTGTTAGGCTGCGCCAATTTTCAGATTTCGTAAAGTAGAATTGGCTTAAGACACATTTCGACAGAAAGTTCAAACGAATTCACTATTAAATCACATTCCGGATGATATTTCTTTTCAGGCAACTTTCTTGAAAGCATTATTAAAATTAAAAAATAAATGTAGAAGATATGGATTTCGTAAGTCTTGAAACGATTTTCTCTGATAAAAAAAATTAATTTTGGAGATTTAATTTATGTTTCAGCTTCAATAATATTTTTATCAAGTTTCTAACAATCCGTGCAAACTAAAACGTTGATTTCAATGAAAATCAATTGTGATAAAACCTCTATATTAATGATTCATGCCTCTTGATATCATGGTGAATA
Source organism: Latrodectus geometricus (assembly GCA_026290005.1). Classification (NCBI taxonomy): domain Eukaryota; kingdom Metazoa; phylum Arthropoda; class Arachnida; order Araneae; family Theridiidae; genus Latrodectus; species Latrodectus geometricus. Next base: position 80,737 of record JAPDSC010031242.1, on the reverse strand, counting down.
AAAGGAGTTCATAAAAACTATAGTGTGATGATGAATTTTTAAATTGTTTATATTAAAAAGTAATGGAGTAATAAATTTATACACATATTATGCTGAATTGGCAATTATTCGAAAATAAAGATATAAACAAGAAACATACAAATAATAAAAACGTTCTCTGGTAAATGACAAATACTGACAAACACGTTATCGTATTACGAGCATTAAGAGGCCATATAACTTAAAAAAGGACAAAATCCAAAATGTTGCTTCCCTCCCCCGCAAATGCTTTTATGGACATAAGTCTATCCATCACGTGATGACTATTCCTGGTTGAACAACAAAAGAAAAATGTGGGACCGTTTTCCAGGAGTAGGTATTTTTTTCAACTAAAATAAGTGTGTTTACAGATGTTCATACAGACACTACAGAACTTTGAAAAGTTAGAGTATGCTTTGTTTAGTCAAGTTCTCATCGAGTAAATAATATTCAATAATTATGAATTTTAATTTTAGAATGGAATGATGGTTTAAATTGGGTCACTTAATCCAGTCTGACAAATTATTAGATAAGCAGTTAGTTGTTCATCCTTCAACTTCTGCTTATTACCGAATAACACCGAGTGACGATATAAAAAGCTGTATTGGCATACCATCTCACCTAACTGAAAATGAGAGAAAAAAAAAAAAAAAAACTGATAAACAAGATAAGAAAAAAGTTACAATATGACAGCCTCAATTTGTAAGTAGATTTTTATTTTACAGCAAAAAAGTCAGAAACTAAGCTGTTTTGTTTATATTACAACGACATTTCTGCCAATAAACTGTTTACAGAAATTTCGTTGCAAAATACACAAACGATCGTCTGTATTAAACCATCCCTTTTCCGGTAAACACTTTGAAGCAAAACATCTAGATTAAAAGAATGTTGGGAATTTAAAACAAATTTGGGAAATAATAGGAAATGTATCTCTTCTTTCTTTTCAGTTTGAAAAGTTAAATGGTTTTTGAGTGATCATTTCGAATAAGCTATGAAATTTGAAGATATGAACAGTTACTTACAATGAGCCGAGATTTCATGGGACTACCATTGAACTATATAGAAATTGTATGCTTGGACGAAAGGCGGAGAAGAAAATTGACCTGATTCTTTTATCAAACTACTGAGTAGAAATAGTGATTTAAAAACTTTTGTAAAACATAATAAACTTTTGAAGTAAATAAAATCGAATTATTTTGCGACCTATTTTGCGAGTCGACCAAAGCAAATGATCGATATTGCTTATCTATGTTAAATATAATTTAAAACATTCCAAAGGAAATGATGTTATTATTTGCACGACTTTTGAAAACCAATTAAGGGAGCAGCTGTTGATATGATCAATGTCTATTTATCCATTTATTTTTTCCAAAAAAATTGAATAAACTGATGCTATTTTCTTGCTATATACACAGATGGCTGAAAATCAATATCGAGAATCTGGTCTTGTGGAACGGGTAAAAGAAAATCAGCAAGAAAATTCAATCGATTGATGGATATATCCACAAACATTGTCGCGTAAGCCTATTTCTGAGGAGTTTATCAAGTATTTCAAGTGATATACAAAAGTTGCATGAAACTACATGCTACTAATTGTTGTAAATTCCATGCACTCTGTGAGAACACTTACACGAAACTTACGCGTCTCTGATACTTTCATATAGAAATATTAAAAAATTGCCTATAGCAAAGTTTTAACATTTCTTTGAAGCTAATTATGACTATTTAATTTGTTTCCCTGTAGATTCGATATTCTTTGATTCGAAAAGCTAACAATTACTTGATACCATTTGAAAATTAAATGAATAAAATCTGCCGTAAACCTGCCATTATAAGACAAAGGCTTTACTTTTTTCAGTGTGCACGATAGAATTAGGGCCATGCTAAGAAAATTTAACCTATAAATCCAATATTTATGAATAAATAAGAATATTTTGATTCCCTCAATTATTTTTTAAACACAGATCAAAAGAACTACATGAAAGCCTTAAAAAGATGATATAAGAAGAATCTGATCTTTCATTGACTATTTTCATAATAAATGTAATACATCCCCATCTAACAAACGAGATGTTTATTTTTAAAAGAGCTATAAATTTCAGTTTTTGATTAAATATATTACTTTTTAACTGAGTTCTAGGTTACAATTAGAAATGAATATTGTACTACTTAAAACAAAAATCAAATTCAGAACCAGATTAAAAATTTAAACGTTCAAACTTTAAGCCTAACTTTGAACTTCATTGTTTCAACAGATATACACAAACAGAAGTTTTCTCTTAATTTGTAATTTAACTTAATAAATTGTTAATTTATTAAATTAATTTTGTATTTTATTAATTTTCAATTAATTTACTTGCAGCCATAATTATAATTTCATTAATGTTTGTATTTGGATGTTAGGCAGTCATGTGTATTCGTTTCTATGAGGAATTATAGTGTGACATAAGCCTATACAATATCATGATACAATAACAAAAATCAAAATATCTATGGAAATGAAAAATTAAATAATTTATTTTAAATTTACTGAATTTATGTAAAATGCGATTTCAGTAAGAAATACACAGTACAACCAAATGATACAATATATTTATTCCCGATAAAAGATATTTATTTTTAATATAAAAAAAAAATTCAGCCTTTATACTATGATAATAGATAGCAATTATCAAATGTTTTTCTTTAAACAAAAATTGTAAGATAACTTCCAAATGGAAGAAAAAGAATAATCATTCACTTTAATAAAACCTTGAGCTCAAAAAATAGAAAGAAAATGTTTTTGTAAATCACATACGTCAAATTATCTCTTAAGAACACAAAATTAGATAACGCAAAATAACTATAATAAAATCCATATCTTTAAAGAAAAGGGCGCTAGGGATCTATTTTATCTCTTCAAAAATAGCACTAGTGAACAAATAGTCGACGTGGTGTAAAAAGTGATAACATGCATAATAGTCTCTATTTTAAACAAAAGTAAATAATTAAAAACTACAATGTTAGGAAATTCCATTGAATAAATATTAAACGATGCACGCATCACTTGAATTCACACATAACCATCATAACACAAAAAAAATAGTTGAAGTAACAATAAGTAAGGTAAAATAATTAAAGCAAAAAAAAAAAAAAAAAAAAAAAAAAAATCGAGATGCTAATGGGGCATAGCCCCCTTTTAAGATTTTTTAAAAAGATAACACATACATTTCTAAATTTTAAAATAAATGCAACTTGTCACATTTCTTATATTTACTAAATAAGCATAATTTTCTAACAACGAAATGTGAAAAATATATCACAACGCCAATAAGTAGGAAAGTAACAATTAAAAATATTTTATAAGAACTGTAACAAATAAATCGTCATCCAAAGAGCATGCGATGATTAAACACTTCTAGAAATCTTTTTATCGTATTCTCCGATTCAATAACCGCATTATTTAAATTAAATCGCACAGTAAATGAAGACCTTGAAAAATAGCAGACGATTTTGAAAAGATAATTCAAAGCACATTTATCAAGGGTGCTTTTCATTTAATTTACGAATACGCTGCACGAAATTATAAATGCAAAGATGCAAAACACGTGCCGTACTTCTCAAGTTTTAGAGGGTACAAATCTCAGAAAATTTACGCTATTTTTTTTAACTAACAGGACGAAATAGTGTTTAAGTTAGAAAAGGAACAGTTCACAGCTTTCGCACGATATTTTAAATGCAGATATGAATCCCAAAATACCAGTGGTTTTCATTTTGAATTAATCCTTATGAACCTACTTTTAACATATAAATGAACTAAATATCATAATTAATCTCATTCGCTTATGTTAATTAGTAAAAATTTAATAAAAATTCATTTATTTCACGAAAACGTATTCTATTTTCGAAATTACATCAGGTATGCTGATCTGCTTGATGCCAGATTTAAAAAATATATTAGTTCAAAAGTTCTTGAATTTTTACATTGCATTAATTAAAAATTAATTAGAATTAAATGCGCTGAGAGACGTGTGAAAATGTCTGTAAGGCAAATGAAGCTTGAAGCTACATAAAAATAAAAATATATCGACTGCTCTTTTTAAATTTGATGACACAATTTTTTTTTATTTATTTATTTTTGTTCAGGATTAACTTCAATATAAATCTTTTCACTGATAAGTTTTAAAAGAAGTATGAGACATGAACATACATACATGTAAAAGAATGTTCTAAAGAAACGATAATATGACATTCATGCGCGTTCTCCAGTTCAGATAATTAATTCCATTCCACTGATTTTATAAGAAATATGTTCGTATTTTTATGTTTAAGTAAAATACATGAGACAAAAATAAGTTAATGGATGACAAAATTAATATATTAACAAATATGTTATCCATTGTCATCAAAAGGCACCGTCTAGTTCTAAGTCGGAAAATTTTCTTTCCGGAACAAATAATGTCTGTTTCGGCCTAATGTTTAGTCTAGCAGCAATGACAGTAAATAAAAAAAAAACGATTCCAAAATGGTAAAACTTTAGTTTATCACACATCTAAATTCGCATTATCTGCAATGTCGGCTATATGAATAGCAATATCACATTTCCCAAACTAGAAGACAAAACATTTTCATTTTATTTGAATTATTACGGTAATTGAAAGAAATAACTTCAAGAACAAAATGCAAGTAAATGAAACATAAAAATAAAAAAATATGGTATACACACGGGAACAATTAAGATTAGAATCCATTTATTATATTTACGCACTAATATCCATTAGAATAATGAAAAACATTTCTCGAAAAATAACTTGATATCTAGCAACGGCAAGACAAGAAAAAGCGCTCTAAGAAGGGATATCTATAACACTCTAAACTACAGAAACTCATAGTAAAGGGGAAAGGGAAAAAAAGGACACTGAAAAGTGGCAATTACTTTTTGCACAGATGAGTGAAAACGAGATATCTCGTTTCTGACGAAGTATGTGGGATCTTAATCTGCGTAATAACTGGGCGCCGTGTTTTCACTTAAATTGCTGCGAAATCACTTAGGCGATGGGAAATTAGTTCGCCCTCCCCCAGGAACTTGGAGAGCAGCCCCCTGCATCTACTGGAGATATCTCAGAAAATGAATTCGGAGCAGTGGTAATACAATTAATGAGGCCCCAAATTGGAGGCGCACATTAGAGGCATCTTTCCGTCTTATCTTCGGGAGAATGGGTGAGCGTCAAAGGATAAATCAAGACTTTTCCCGGGGTGTTTGCCGGAATCATTATTAGATCAAATGACACGAAGTATTATTAATGAAGTAATGTTTTTCGTCCATCGAGCTGCCAGGAATTAACAGGTGTAAACTAGAAATTCTTTAATTGGGTTGGGGATGACATCGTTTGGCAGCATTCAACTTCAGACGATGCAGTGATCAAGATAATCCTGTTTCGGAGTGAAAGGTGTTCTGCTGCAGTAGAATTTATTTACTTATTTCAAGACACAATTAGCTATGACGTCATAAAGTCCCGCCTTTTGGTATAAGAAGAGGAATCCTGCTCAATGGGGAGACCAAAGATGCGCCATCATAATCTCGATAAAGTGTGATTCCTTGTAATTTAGTAGCAGGGACTGAGAAAAAGACTCCACACTTGATCTGTCAACCCCGGAGTATTACTTCACTTGGAAAACACAAGGATCATGACCAAATTTCATGTTTCCCAACAGATGGATCGTTCAGCCACGGTTACGTAACACATCTTCAAATGGATCAGTATAGAACCCACTGCGTAGGGTTTGCGAGAACGACGTCTTTCCCAACCAAGTCTCATCATGGCTACTATACAAAAGAATAGCAACAGATAAATGCTCTATTTCAGACCGAATGTTGAGAGTTTTCTTGTCCCATTTCTTTTCCCGCGTTAAGCGGTGTTCACTTTCAGTGAAATCTTCCCGAAAGCTATCTAATTACACTTTACTGAACTACATACCACGTAACGCTAAAGCAAGAATAGGAGGATAACATTTACGAAGATTTTTAAGTTGTTTTCTCCATATCTTATCTAAATAGATATGTTTTAATTTATAAACGATAATGTAGAACAAAATGTACAAAATTTATTTTTTTTTAACAATTGCAATGATTTTAAACAGTGTAATACATATAATTAACATGTGATCTTTTATGAGATTATTTAATTCTTAAGAAATGAAATTAGGAAGACTTTTGTTAGATATTTATGAAAAAAACTTTATAAAATTAAATTAATTACAAATAATGCAGAAAAATCCAAGCAAAAACAATATAAATAATGGTTTTATTTATTTATCTTTTTTACCATCTATGTCTTTCTGTTTAAGATAAAACACTGCAAAATAGAGAACTACTAAACTATCCTATTTAAATATATAAACGGTGTTTATTCTCTTCCAAATTATATTGAAAAATTATTTATCGAGGATTAAGCAAATGATGATGATGTGAAATTATTATGACTAGAAACATACACATATTTAGTTTTACTAGATTGTAAAATATATAATTGTGGTTAAAAAGTCTCGAAATAGACAATTTGCTACTGTTGGATACTAGAAAAGGTAAAGTTAGTTCGAATTACAGATTATACATTTGATGACCAAGCTGAAAGATAAATATTCAAATAAATTTGACAGTTGATATAAGACAAACAAAGAAAAAAAATTAAGTAATATATATATATATATATAGTGAAATATAGAGTATATACAAAAAAATTAGCTTAATATATTGTTCTTCAGAATCAAGCTAAGCTTTGTTAGTGCAAAAAAAGAGGTCTGGAAAAGAATTTTGGTTAGGAACTCTTCCAATTCATAAATATGCCTCTTCTGCATTTCAAGAAAATCAAGGAAACGTGACCAACATTTTTGCTTGTTCACTCGAGAAGAATAAAAACTTGGAAAGTGATAAAAAGAAATAAATATCCCCCCCAGATTGCGGAGCGTGAGCTTCTTTCTCCTCCATCCTGTGGGATGCACAATAGAAGACTTCAATTCTATTCAAAAATCAGGATGGAGAATGAGCACTTTTTTTTTTTTTTGGTTAAACTTATTTCATTTTAGTGTTGGAGAAATGCACAAAATATTGTGAAAAGGGAAAGCGAACCCCCTTTTCTTCAGAGGAAAAAAAAAAAAAAAAAAAAAATCAGAAACGGGGGTAATTGGGTGCGATGTTGTAAAAGATGCTTCGTCAGCAATGAATGAATGAATACTCAAGTCAAATCAGTCAAGAGGGACCGACGCTGAAAATTTCATCAAACGACTTTTTATGCAAATCATGGCAACAGCGTTGAGAGTTCTTTGCCCGCCAGTTCCGTGGTTCGTTTGATAAAAATAAAATGGATTTTTTACAATTCAACAGAATGTTTTATGGGTACAGTTAAGATTAACTATATTTCATCACATTTACATATTCATTTCCATACACAAATTCTGTTGAATAATGAATAAATTCAAATTTTCAAAATAATATAATTAATAGAATAAGTTTAATATTTGACATATTTTTCTCGTATGATAAATAAATATTAAAATAAAACCACACACACACACAATAATTCTAATAAAATTTTTAATAGAAGAATTAACTGTAATATATTATTAATAAATACCACAAAAAGGAATTATTTTTTTAATTATTTTAAAAAATAAATCCATTAAATTATCATTGCAACATTAAAATTTCCTGGTTGATAACATTTCTGATGTATTTTTTCTTATTTTCATCTAGTAATTTATTTAATAAATAAAAGCACTTTATTTTTCGTATCAAAATATTTTCATTTCTAAAGACATTACATTTTTATAAACATTATCTTTGAAATTTATTTCAAGTGTATCAGTCCTATGACGTTTTTATAAATATTTACAACTCATAACATTTTACAGTATAATTCCTTTTAGATTTCATTATTACTGTAAGCCAATGTAAAATAATTGAATGTTGTACAAATAAGTTAAGGAAAATATAGACAGGCATAGGAAATAAAAATATGCTGCAATATAACTTGAAAACGTATACTACTCTTCTAGTTTAACATCTACACATTCTATTCCTTGAAATTTACTTAAGATAAAATGTATTTATGTTTTAATGTTTCAAAATTTTATAAGAATATTCTATTTCGCTTGAGTTGTTACATTGTTTATAAATGTGTAAAATAACGTCAACCAAAATACAAAAAAGGCACTAAAAACATGATTTTTCCCCAATAATAAAAACTACAGATCAAATTCATTAGATGGTCTGTAGTTTCTTCTGGAAACCTAAATTTACTTCTAATGAATATTTCTCAGTTTATGAAGCACAAAATGATAAATACACTGTTGGCCACCCAAATTGCAGCACCAAGAAAGACAAGAGATATCACAAAATTTATTTTGTAGATAACATGTTGACTAAGTATCAAATGATTAAATTTATAGACTTCTGTGAAGTGTGGTTCCTGCCGAAACCAGTAACCAGAGAAGCAGCTATTGGTTTAGATCACCAAGGCCACACGCCTCGGCATCGATTAAAAGAAACTTTTGCTGTGTTGTACAACAGACCAAGCAGCTTCTACATGTAGCCAAAATTGATATGCTGAGGATGCAATCTGGGTCAAGCGTTTAGCAACCATGGACCACATGTTTTCTACGAGCCGGCCAAGGAAGCAATTCAATGTGGCAATTGACGAAGAACACTTAAACAATGCGTGCCACATGTGGTCGTGCATTATCTTGTGTAAATATGGCTGTGGGGAAGCCCTGAAAATAAGTAAGGACAACTGGCTCCAACACCTCGGAGATGTAGTGCTGGATGTTTAAAATACCGGCAATGCGTACTAGAGGAGTTGCGAGAGCGATATTCAATGCCACCCCATATCATAATACCCGGTGCAGGACCAGTGTGGAGGCGCATAACGCAGCTGTTCCACATCCTCTCTGCACGGTGTCTTCAGACTCGAATGCGATAATCATGGTGTTGCGGACAGAAGCGTGACTCAAAGACAATTTCCTTCCATTCTGCAGTCCACATCCTTCTTTCATCACATTATCAGCGGTGGAGACATCTATGGTTCTGCGTAAAGTTAGACGAAGCAATGAACGTCTTGCCGACTGACCACTCTGCTATAAACGACGTCACATGGTACACTCTGACAATGAATGTCCTCAACTATGGTTCGTGATGTGGCTGAGCGGTCCGTCACTGCCAGGCACACAGTTTGTGTGTCATCACGTGAAGTGCTGCACTGAGGTGGATGCGATCGAGCACATTGGTCCGTCATACTTTCCTGCATCCAACGATCACATATCTGCATTACAGCTGTTTGGTTTCGTCCAACAAGACTACCGATTTCTCTGAGAGATAATCCACAATCTCAGTAGACCATTATCCTTCCTCTGTCGAACTCGGATACTTGATCAAAAAATGACTGCTGTTTTCTAAAAGGCATAATTGATCGTCTCTTTAAAAAAAAACCACAAGAAAAACACAATTGCAGATTTTTTAAATCGTCGAAATCTCCAAGCCTTAAATAGCGCTTTGAAGTAGCGTCACAAGCGCCCGTGATGAGTGTCTGAGCTCAAATTCTAATCATTTGCATACCTCACCTCCATTAAAGCATGTTTTAAATTTCATATTATTTGCATGCTTCCTTCAGGGTGCTGCATTTACAGTGGCCAGCTGTGCATTTGGGACCTGTTTACTACAGAATAGAATACGATTTTTCAAGTCACCAATATAATTATTCTTTTTTCTTTAAATAAACTTTAGTTTCGTTAGAATATTTAGTATAAAGAACCTTTTTGTTGCAATATGAAAAGGTTGAAGTATCATTGTGAAATGATTCGATGTCAGTTTCACGGAATCTGTGTCAACTTTTTCAATCGACTAAATTTTATATATATATATTGATTGCTTAAATTTAATCATTTATAAAACCTTTCCACATTAATCACAATTATCTTAACTTTTAAATTGAATTTTGTATCTTATAGCATTTTTACCATTAAAAGTGTGTCACAGCACATGGTTTCAGAAACACAAATCCAGATTAATGTTTATAGTAGCATCACGTGAGAAAACACGCAAATAAAAACAATGATTCAGTAAGTCGAAGAAATTCAGAACAGATGATACTATTCCATATTTGACAATTTTCACCCATTTTGTACTCTATCGTTTCATAGAAGAAGTTAACGATTTATTTAATTTCGTGTTTCATTTCGAAAAATATTATCAAAAAAACTTTTTTCGCTGTGTATATAATAATCTATTTTAAAATATATACCCTATAGTGAACTTAGCGACATTTTTTTAAAAAACTTTAATGGTTAGTGAAATTAATTATAGCTAATGATTTTCGATAGGTTTATTTTTAATGTTAATAAAATATATTTGAAAATTTTTTTTTCTGTTGCTTCTATGAAGTAGATAAAGAACTATCTTTAATTATTTTTATAATTTGGACATCATTAACGATTTCAAATCCAGATTTAAAGTATTATATGCCACGCAAATAAAAACCTTATTTCATTCTAAAAAAATAGATGATGTTTTTTGAAAAGGATAAAAAAAAATTCACATTATAAATTCATACACATCTTAAAATGAAGGTACATTAAAAAATAAATATCAACTTTGTGATCATTAAGTTCTGGTATTTTTTCAAAAACGAATACACAATTATACAATACTTTGTAGAAGAAAAAAAAATCAAACAGCTTTTTTTTATATAAATTATATACTTACGGACAGTTTCTTTTTATTTTATACACGAAGAAAAGAGATAGAAGCGATAATTAGTCCATCTAAATTAGATACTAACAGCAGCGTGTGGGTAGAAGCGGTCTTAGTTTCTTCCCAATTTCGTTAATATTATGCGCATCGCTATCATCTCTTAATAACAGTGATGCTCCGATAAAACTATACGATGCACATAAACAGAAACATTAAAACTGCATAAAAAAATCAGACAAAAGCATTTTTTTCCCAGAAATAATCCAACGAATTGCTCATATTTTTCACAAGCAAATATAATTCAAAGGAAAAAAAAAAATGATTGAAGACGATTATTTCATTTGGAATACCTTTTATTAGAAGGAGTAGAATGCGTAACGCAGCATAATCGTTTACCTTTACTCAATCATTTTTATAGTCTTCCCATAAAAGAGGGGAAGGAAGGAGTCAATCATAAAACACCCCATCAAACAACATCTGAGAACTTGAGAGAAAAAAAAATAAAAGAACCTCCACCAACAGGTCCGCCTTCATGTGTGGGTGGCCAAACAGAGATTTCTGACACTCAAAACCTGGGTTCGAATCACTTTGGGAACTGAAGCGTGGATAAAAGATACCAAATTCGCGGGCAATTAACCTTTTTGGGTTGTTAAATCCCTAGAAAGACACGCGTCAAGCATTAGTCCAAGTCCATGGACCGTGAAAGAAGCGTCTTCCCTTGAGGAAGGACCTCTTCGGATGAGGACATAAGAAAATGCCCCGAGTCCTTGAGCTGCACGTTGCCACGCGTCCACAACAAAATTTTTATATTGATAGTCAACATTTGGATTGATAATTGAATTGCTTGTAAATATGCCCAGTATTGAAGCACAACTCAAATAAGAATTTCAAGGTATCACTAGATTTTTTTCTTTCGATTCTGATGAGTGAATGCGTGTTCACAAAACAAATAAATTATGCTTTCTCACACTATTTCAAACATTTTATCTGTTGGTAGTCTAACGTCTAATGTATATATAAATAGGGCTGGTGATCATGATGATATAAAAGAGGATCTGCATTGATTGCTTACACAGACTGAAATTAGCATTAGAAAAATTAAACAGTTATTGACATTTCGAAAACTTTCTGAAGTGTTTAATGGAAATTAATCTGCACTTAGGCTTTGTGATGTATATTTATTTTGTTTGGTTGGTATCGTCTTTAAATAACAAGTTGAAAGATTTTTTTAGATTTATTAACATTTGCTCGTGTTAACATCCGTTGCACTTGTGGGAATTACAATTCACTACAATAAAATCAAAGTTAAATTAAGATACTCGGGATTGGACTACTTTGTTTTTTAATTGGAACTTTCAGAAGTCAAAATACTTTATTTAATCGGAATGAATTCCATTATAAATGTTACACTTTTTTAAATGAAAATTTTAATTAGTAGAAGTTAATGATAAAAAATCTTTAATTCAGAAATAAATGTCAATTATTTTCACCGCTTGGTTTTATATTTTTAAAAAGAGAATAAATTTTAAACTTTTTTGAAAGTTTAAAAATATAGGAAAACCTATAAATTGAACGACTGTTTTTTAATAGTTATGTGCATACTATACATTTCGACAATATAAAAATATACCATAGATTTTTTTTCTTTTTAATCTTAAAACAGTCACACTAACATTCAAGTTCCTTTTTTATGTACCATATGAAAGGGAATTAACCATGCTGAATTAAAATTCTATGCTTAGTACTAATTTTTTTTATTACATTCAGTGTATTTATGGAATCATTGGTAGGAAGAGAAGAGTGTCAGCTCAGGTGTAACCTCCTCACCTAACCGTGGTTCAAAATTATGAGGCGCTTGGTGATAGGCGAGTATTCCAAACTCATTAACCATTACTCTAGAGCTCACCTGAAATGACAAATCTAAATTTTTACGAATAATAATGAATTGCAATGCAATTCAGAGAATAATGAGTAAATGTCTAGATAAATATATAGTAAAATATAATATAAAGCAGAAATTACGTAAATTTCTTTGAAAGTATATATATATATATATAGTCCTTATATATACAAATACATAAAGACTATTCACAGTCATAGTGGACCATATTTAATTACGATTTAGAATATTTTTTTTTTATTTCTAATGGTGGGCAACATTGAGGAAGTAAGTACATTAGCCCATTTGCCACAACAAGGCCAGGAACTGCTATTCATTTTATCGTTACCCGGTGGGCACCTGTGAACCAAGTCACGGAGGTACGAATAGCATCGCCTACGCCACACCACCACAAACCCGTTCATAGGGCGGGCCACATTCATCCATCATCTAAGGAAAGGACAAGAAACACAGAGAAAGAAAAAGAAAGTACATCCATGCCCGAGCCGGGATTCGAACCCAGGTATTTCCCATCCGTAGTCAGTTACGCTAACCATTAAACAGGTTGGGCGGACGATTTACAATACAAAAATCGTAGAAAACTTCCAAGCTCTGAGTCGGGCATGCAAAAAGCAAAGATGCAATGCACCCATCTGTCATTTTTCAGTGACAGTTTGCATAGATGCTGAGACATTAGTAGTTTAAGCATCCACCATTAGAACAGGGTTAGCCCGATGGGAAATGGATATAGCCTATATATACTCTCTCCTACATACACACCTATTGCGGCGAATGCCTCAGAGTCTACTGAAGAGTGAATGCGCACAAATATTTCTGAAAAGGTTTTCAGGAAGGAAATTTGAAGTGGATATTCAAAAAATGCTTAAGCAACTTTCTGTTTATTAGAGCATCCAATATCCATAACCTAAAAGAATTCAATTTCAATTTATTTCGTTTCTACAATATAATTTAATTATATTCATCATTTTCGATGAAATTCAAGAATAATAATAAAAAATTATTATATACTAATATTCAAATTTTAAAAATTAAATGCAATAATTTTCAATTTTAGTCTGGTAGCAAAAGTTCTTCATAACGATGAATTGAATACTTAGACACAAAATATCATTTTTATAGTTTAATCGCACACCAATACAATTCATGTTTACTATCTTGTGAGCAATATATTTAAATTTTAGATATAGTTGCAGTAAAATTTCCTTTTGTTATAGTAAAATTGATTTTACATGAACCTTTTGCTATTTTCCCTCTCGATTTCCAGAACTCGAAAAATCCCTAGAAACAGCAAATAAATCGCCTTTTTCGAGGCGAACTATCGATTAAACTTCGAGAACGAGCGCGGTGAATTTATAGCAGGATGATAGCGATTCCTGGTTCGCATCGGAATCGAGGGGTTGGGGAAGGAATTCGGATACTAAACGTGACAGATTACCGGAGTTCTCCGGAGATCCCATGACGTCAGCGGGCAAATCTGCCTCTCTTTTTATAGAACATCATCCGTTTAGCGACAAGAACGAACATGCTTTTCTTAATTTTTCCCGGACTGTTCAGTATTTTTCCGGGAAAATTTTATGTTTGATTCCTCTCCTGATAGATGAGCGGGTGTGTTTGGCGGTAAATGAGGTTTGGAAACTGAAAGAGTTTATCTCGGTATTTATTCATGCTGGCATGTTTTCGCTAGAGGGACCTATTACGCAGCTTGTTTTTTCCCCCACACCAAATAGAGTCAAGGGACTATTTATAAAGTTTTCCCTATAAACACATTTTTTCCTTTTAAGGTTGATTTGGTGTAAGATTTAGTATTCCCTCCAGTTATTTTGAGTTATGGAGGCAGTTTCGTCCCATGAAAGTTACAGTATGGCTGGAAATATTTTCTGAAGTAAATTGTATTTTTGGGTTGTTATTATGAATGGATGATTTGGGGTATCATGATTAAAAAATATGAAAAATTCAAAATAGTTAAACGTGATCGTAATAATTAAAAAGATAAGTAAAACAAAAGCAACATGAACAAATATCGTACTTGCTCGCTTACTGATAAATGCAAAAAGGTATCAATTAGAAATTTAAAAAAATTATTTGTCATAATTTTTGGTAGGTCTGTTACGTTATTGGTCTTGTTGTTATTATGTTATTACAAAGAAGCTTTTGGTTATTAGATTTGCACTGCAAGATTACAACGTTTATTTTATTAAAAAAAATTAATTTGAAATATCATAAAACAAGAAATGATATATTAATAAACAAGAAATGACAAACATTTGGTGATATAATTTCAACTCGAGACTCTTCATATACTTTAACTTAGTATGGATGTGTGAAAGTATAAACTCAGGTGTCGACCTCGTCACTTGATACAGATAAACAATGTAACGGAATGTCTTTTTGTGTCTTAAAATGAATACTAGAATTTGTGAGCACACACTATTGTAGCTCAACTAATAAGAAAATAGAAATAAAAATAAGTTCTGATTATTGTAGGTAATAAATAATTGTAATTTTCATTAGTGAAATTAGTAATAAGGATAAATAGTACTCGGAGAGAACATAGAATTTCACACGATACTGTTCTTATATTCACTGAAGTGAAGTATAAATATGACAGCAAATGCAAATTAAATCGAAGTATAATCTGTAATTGGAAATCCACATTTATCCAAAAGAATATTTATTCTTCGATTTTGAATGCGATTAAAACTATCGTTTCAATACTTTATGTTTTTTTCATACATCTTTTTAAACTTCAACATTTCAATGTCTTAAAACATCGAACAGAAACGACAAATTAGAACGTCACAAATATCTTTTGTTTATCCAAGACATATTTTATTAAAAGGAAAGTAAACGCAAAACAAATAATTATTTGTCATCAATTTTGAATTTTTTACTTAAAAAATTCAAAATTGGAAACAAATATTGATTTAATAAAGTGATTTCTCTGCAAGAAAAATTACTAGCTGTTCTATAAAAAAATGCAAATGATGTTTAGAAATAATTAAAAATAAAACAAATATATTCTTAGAAGATAGAAGAAACATTTTCATTATGAAGACAAACAATATTAAGAACCAAACGCAAATATTTATCGAGGAACGTTTCATTAGAATTTTTAATGGATTTAATGAAGTTTTGCTAAGAGAGAAGAAAAGAGATCGTTGCCAGTTTCAACGATTGAGAAACCTTTTAAGATATCCAAATACTTCAATAATTAATTAAAGTTATTTGAAACTCGTTCACCAATTATTTTTCCACAAACAAAATGTGATTAGTGCAAGCCATGATATTTTCCATTATTTGAAAAGAAAACGCTAACCATGAAGCTGAAATTTTAATTATAAAAGTTCGACGTATCAAGCAAATTAATTCTTATTAAAATTAGAAGCGATATTTTTAAAAATTAACATCTTGCCAGAAAATAAGGCTTTCATTAGTGAAAAGATTTTCAATTTTTAATTAACAGAGAAAAGGAGAACTTTTTTTAATACCAAAATTTATTCGAAAGAAATGACTTTGTAAACTTTATTAATTGTTAGTAAAAATGAATAACTACAAGAGAATAATTATTTAAATAGAAATTTAAAATTACAAATAAATACATATTTATAAAGCATTCAATTCGAATTGATAATTTACAATACTAAAACTGAATATTAATCAATAAAGGAATTTTAATTTTTCTTAATTATTGACTATATATGAGTTGAATGTATAAAGTAAAACTACAAATACAAAAATTAAGCAAAATTTAATTTAAATAAATTTGTAATTTTTGGAATAAAATGGTAAGAATAATTTCCTAAAATAATATTCAGAGAAATTGAGTAGAAATGTTGTTAATTAATAAATGGGGAAATATGAGCTAATATTTTGAAGAGTTACATTCTAATAAATTAAAATTAATTTCATTTCATTCATTAATTTGATAATTAATTTAAATATAATTATTCTTTAATTAATTTAAAAATTGCCAAAATACTTTTTATGATACAACAGAACTATAAAAATGTTTACTTAAAAACACAAAAATAATAAGAAAATTGTAAATTATTAGATTTTGTACAAAATTTAGTTTTTTATTAACACAAATATTTGTACTTAGTTTATTTTTATAGACATTGAAAAAGAACTTATTTTATATTTAACAAAAACACCATATAAATTTAATTTTAAACTAAATATCATTGTGCAATAATTGTTAAAAAATTAACGACTTTTTTTTTCCAAAATTTATAAACACTGACAAAATAGTAGTACATAGTATTTTAACATCAAATATCAAATGCTTCTCTTTTCCATTTTTTTTTTACAGATGAAAAATGTGCATACATATTTCATATTCTTTTCAAGCGGGTATTTTATAACTCACAGCGTTTTTTCACCCGCAAAACTACGCCCACAATTGTATTTCTGGACGGTGACAAAATGAAAGAAAACCTTTTTTTTTAAGAATAGGGGGAGACAACTAAAAAATTTCTCTCCTACTTCCGGTGGACGAAATGGACGCACCAGCTGCTATTTTTCAGTTCAATACCTTGTGGCTTGTCACAAAAAAAGAACATTACATGCACATAAAGCAGATGTTCCGTTCCTACAATTGATCTCATATGAAAACAACGACAAGAATTCATTCTGTGTCAGAAACTATCTGTTTGTTGGCGAGAATATTTTTGTTCTCTTTCGGGTGTATTTACGTTCCTAAGAACAAAGAGTGATAATGCCGAGAATGGCAACACCAAAGAGATTGATTTTCGCCCCTAGATATTTCCGAAAGAAAAATATATTCCACTCAGGGAAGTGTATATTTTCTTTTCTACTAAGAATATTTTGGCAGTTCCCGTTAAATAAAATGGTGTAAAAGTGATACATTGTGGAACACGTGATAAAACATCGTCTGGGAAAACGTGAGATGAAAAGGTATAAATTTCAAATCCATGAATAGTTGCCCTAAACTTTGTGCATTATAAATTACTTTTATAACATTTCAAGTATTTACTTAAAACTAATACACACACAATCAAATTTAATAAATACTTAGTTCAAACATATATTTTAATTCATCCATTTCAAAGCTGTGCTTTATATTAATGAACAAAAAATAGTCTGCGAATGCTATATTCGTAGAAAAAAGGGGATGGTAAAATTTTTTGCTTTCTGAAATGTATTTTTAAAATATTCGACGCAAATAGACTTAATTTTGAAAAATATGAAATTTTACATTAGAGACATAAGAATTTTTACATATGAGACATTACTGGGAAAATCTAAATTTGTAGTTTATTTTTTATGGTTAGTGATTTATTATGTTTTAATATTTCCAAAGATGTTTGAAGATAATGAAAATTTTGTTTATATTATTCTGAATTCGGAGACAGGAAAGAGTATTTCAGATTTTTTTTTCTTCCTTTCTTTTCATTTTTTATTGAACTTCTTAAAATAAATGTGTAAAAGCATCTACTTTCAATATTCATTATTAATTCAATTATGTAATACACAAATAAATAATTTCTTTGCAAACGACATTTTAGAGAAAATAAATTGAGGTATAATAAAAAGAATAGCAAGTGGTTGCCAACAATATTAGCCAGATTTTAAGGCGCACGTCCTAAATATTTCGTAAGTGACCTTTTTTAACGAGCTCAAAAGTTCCTTCACTTTATATTAGAAAAAACAAAGGAGCAGTAGGGCATTCAAGATAAAAACGATTTATATAGAAAA
The DNA here is from genome assembly GCA_026290005.1 of Latrodectus geometricus. Classification (NCBI taxonomy): domain Eukaryota; kingdom Metazoa; phylum Arthropoda; class Arachnida; order Araneae; family Theridiidae; genus Latrodectus; species Latrodectus geometricus. Next base: position 62,378 of record JAPDSC010031242.1, on the reverse strand, counting down.
ACGTCTTTAACGTCAAAGTATGAGACGTTCTTCTCAAGTGGACGTCAAAGCGGAAAAGGCTACATTGTTGCAGAGGATTCTTTGCCGCGAAAACAAAGGAAATCCCTTTGACATTCAACCTAGAAGGACCCCTAAACACACTAGTCTAGGAAGGAGGGAATAAAAAAGATAAAAAAGGAGGGGAAGAAGAGCAAAAGGGGAAAAAAACTAGCAAGCACAGCACTCCTTTTCGTGCACCCTTGCGCATCGGTTTCAAAACGAAATTTTTCGACGCACCCGTCTCCATTCCCTGTTCCCCGATGTGAAGAAAAACATGTGCTTGCCACCCTAAAAAATAAAATAAAAAATTAAAAAAAGAGGCCATCCCCTTCCACGAAAGTATTTTTCGTTTTATGAATCACGACGCCTTTTCTGGCGGGTGCTTACGATGATGGGGTGCATGCTTCCTCTTATTTCTATGAGCAGTCGACATTTTAACAGCTGAAAATTCTATGTCACAAACAGAAAGGGCAAATAGTGAAAATTCCCAAGTTGCTCTCGATTACAAGGCTTTGTGAATATTTTTACAATATTGCAACTTTTACATATGTATATATAATATTAAAAAAAAAAAAAAAAAAAAAAAAAAAAAAAAAAAAAAAAAAAAAAAATAAAAAAAAAAAAAAAAAAAAAAAAAAAAAAAAAAAAAAAAAAAAAAAACAGAATATTAAAATAATCAGCAAGAACAGAAAATGAATAACAGTTATAGTTTAATATGTAATATAACATAAATTTTGTAATAATTGATATAAATATATTAATAAATCCACAATAAGATTGGTTATCATCCAAAATAAGAAAAATATAATTTTTAGTAGGTCTAAAACAGGTTTTTATTATAAAGAGAACATTACTAAATTTAATATAACATTGCATATATATGTATATAAATATATTATTCCTAAAAATTATCTTGTTTCGACACTTTTGTGCTATTAAGTATTCAAAACAATCTATTTAATTATATTTATGGTAGAAGAATTTTTTTCAAAATTATATAAAAACAACATATTTTACAGAAATTATTCTATATTTATGAATTATAATAAAAATTGCGTAATTATATTCTGTATTTTATTCTTATTCCTAAATTATATGAAAATTAAATTTTTTACTTTTTAAATTTGATGAAATATAATAGCTTTTAATCCTACAGTGAAATCCATATTTTGTGAAGAACTAGAATATTAAAAAATAGTAAAAAATTATATATTGTAAAAAGTTATACCTTCAAAATAAATGAACAATAAGTCAAAAAGTAAAAAAAAAAAAAAAAAAAAAAAAATTGTTAATGGTTTTGTTCTTGAAAAAAAAAATTAATTTAAATTTATAAATTAATGAAATTAGATCGTTGAGAACATTATAAAGACAAACTGAAATATCTTGTAGGATATTTCTTACAAGATATTAGGTAGGATATTTCTTAAAAAATTTTTGGAAATTAAAAAAATAATTCTTTCTTATATGTCAGTAAGGTTAATAAAAATGAAACTATGAATACCTTATCTCTATAATTGTTTCACAATTAAAATATATTTATTGAGAAAAACAATTAATTTAATATTTACATTTAAAATATTATTAATAAGTTGCAAAGCATTTACTTTAACTTTTTAGAAACATGAACAAAATGTAAAAAATTAAAATTATATAACTATACATATATATGAATCAATACATAAAAAAGTATCATTTTTAAACAATATGATTATTTCTAAATTTACAATAGAAATAATTTTTTATCAGTCATATTAAAATTATAATCTATAACATTTTCTGGAATTTAATGTATTAAATTGAAGTAAAATTCCTTAAAAAAAATAACTGATAATGATTCCCAAAAAACAATTTTCTGGTCCTTGTTCTTTGAGTAATTTGAAACATTCCTTTCAAGCGAAAGCACAGAAGATGTCTGTTATCGTTTAGTGGCGAAGCATAAACTCATGTTTCCCGCGATTTTTTTTCAACTGTTCGTTGTTCTCCTCGTTTGCTAATGATAGTAAAAAAGTTTATCCAAAAAAGATAACACCTAAATAGTCTTATTTACTACCAAACCCAAGGAAACACTTCTATGCTTATCGCTAGGCGTACAGCCGTCTGTATCTGCGTCTCTAGAGACTTCCAGAACTGTTTTTAAAAAAGAACAGACGAGTGTTAAGAATTCTGAAACGCTTAAAAGAAAAAGAAAACGATGCTATTTTGTATCACTTCAGGAACAAAGAATATCGAATTCTAAAATTTCGTCGCATTCGAAAAGTAAACTACTTGTAATATTTTGCGATGACTTATATAGAACGTACAGCGTATTTCAACAAGTTTATAGAACAAAATATTTTGTTTATTAGGTACATTTGTCAAATGCCACACATTCTTTTATTTCTGTGGAACTTTGATGCCAAATTATCGTGTGAAAATAATAAATAAAATAAAATAACATACAAAAATGTGATCAATTAATTTTTGTATGTTATTGATCATGAATATTCTTTGAATACTGCAGGTGAATCTTATTACAGAAAATTTAAACGTAAAAAAACATTTCATAATAACGAAATTCTTATGAAATGCTAGCAAATATCCATTGACATATAATTTAAAATTAAAAATGTATGCCAAATAAATTTCAGTCTTCAACAAAAAACTAATAAAGTTACTGTCAATGAAAGTTTCATAATTGTATTATCTTTTTGCATTGCTTTTTAAGAGCAAGTATTAGATATATTAGGGAAAGGCACCATCCTTTATTACATATCATATTACGAAACAGTGTATTAATAAATAAATTTATAATGAAGAATTTATTAGGAAATCAAATAAACAAGCAACAGTATTCATGCTATTTTAGCATATATCATGAAAAATGCGTTTCCAGCACTATTTTTAAAGTAAAAACTTGTATAATAAGACAAAGGCAACAGTTTTTAATTCCTAAATGCTATAAAGTATGTGTAGTACATTTTAATTGTATAAAAAAAGTTTAAATAAGTTGACGTTACATACAATTTCGTTAAAACATTTCAGTTTTAACATTATCAGCAGTCATTTATCTCAAGAAAACTATTAATAATTTTAAAATCTTACCTTAATTTTTTCCTTCCATATAATTATTAATCCTTCAATCAATAAACGATTAGTTCGGAATCCAATATCAACATAACTTATATAAATAAATTAAGATAAGCAATAAATTAAGAACTGCATTGGAGATATACATGTGCAGCAATGATACAAGTTAATTAGAATTAAATTTCTACAAGATATATATACATATTCAATGATGAGCAATTTATAATCTAAAGCATACCAGTTGCTCAGATTGTAATCTCAGTTATAAGCAGGACAGAAATTAATTGCGCCATTATTTCTATTATCGACATGGCATTTCGCAATGGTATCGAAATAGGGAAAGATCCCACGAATTTAGTTGGCGAGATAACAAGGGATCATGTCACTTTTTATTTTAAGTTTACACATAGATAATTTTTCATTCACTGTAAGAAGATAAAAAAAAAAAAAAGAAAGATATCAGAAGATCGCGTAAAAAGATAAGAACTTGATGAGGAGGGAGAGTAATATTTATCTAAGATGTTGGCAACAGACATATCTTCTTTGAAATCAGTCAATGCAAGAGAAAGTTTTGTTAATAAATAAATAATTTACGAGCTGTTTATGGTCTCCTAGAGTGGATGGCAGGACCCTGCTGTTGAAGAACATACTTTGTACTTTCATCTTTGGAAGAAGATGTTTTGAAATTTGTAAGCACGAAACATGATAGGATTTCTTTCAACCAGTGCAATGGCATGCAATAGTGCACTCAATTAAAATGAGAAAAGAAAACTTCTTCAGTGCAACTTATAAATCCAGAATTAATTTGGGTATTTTATTTTGAAAGGAAAGGATAACATTTTTTTTTTTTACAAATTTTGCATTTTCTAATGGTGCTAAAATATATGTTTCCAATAAAAAAAATTGAGAGTCACAAAAATAAAAGGATTTTACTTTTTTTTAAATTTAAATTTACATTAACTAATCAATGGTAAATTTTTCTAAATTTTGTACTGCTATACACGAAAATAAAGATAATTACATTAAATGTTAACAGTTCCTATGTTGGCTTAAAGAAACGATTGTTACTATTTCTATAAATTTGAATCAATTATGTGTAAATTTAAAGGAACTCAATAACAAACTTAAAGCTGTTTATTTTCAAAAAATTAAGGCTGTTTATTTCTAAAACGCAAATTATTTAAACTGATCTATAAATTTAATATTACTAAATAAAATTTAAAAAAGAAAATAAAAATACTGTAATTTCAATACTGGCATTCATGTTAACATAAATCGGATGTTTCTTGAATCTGAAGTCAAAACTTATGAAAAAAATTTACAAATTCTTTTATTAAAACACAAAAAATGTCTTAATAATGGATAAAGAATATTATATAAAGACATAATTAAATCATAAGACTTTATTACGCAGTATAAAACTACATATTTTTATGTGTTTACTTCATGTTCTTGAAAAATATTAGGTAAATGATTGAAAATACTCCAAATATATCTATATTGCAAATTATAATTACTTTTTCAATTGATTTTTTTCATTCATAAAATTTATCTTTATATTAAATATCCAATTCATAAGAAATGAGTTTTTTTTAGGATAAAGCATAAAAAATTATAATCAAAATTACATACATAACAGATTAATTTGTTGTAATAATTTTAAGGTGCCAAATAAATAAAGTTGGTATAAAATAAATAAATTTTTTTGTCATTCTATTAATTAATTTATTTTAATAGTATAATATACAAAACAGTGTTAAAAATAGAAATTGACCAAATGTGAAACTTTTTTTGTTGCAAACTATGTTGCAAAGATCCAGTAATGAAATGGTGCATGCAATAGTAAACAAACTTTTAATTACAGAAACAAATTAAATTTCTACCTCTATTTACACAAATATGTATATTTATTCAAATCCATCTCACATTTCTATTCGATGCTGTAAACAATTTAAATGTTTTTATAAAAGTATCAACAGTTATATTTAATTATTTTCTTTTTGTAAACTGTTTAATTTT
>JAPDSC010031242.1:27323-57244 GCA_026290005.1 Latrodectus geometricus | reverse complement strand
AAAAAACTTGACCTGTCAAAGATATCCGATGATGGTTGAGGGAATCTCTTCTCACATTGAATGAACTGCCATCAGGCGATGATAGAATTAATTCTTCGCTCGGATCGCATCAAAAAGACCACCGTTAGCCATTAATCGCGAGGAAATGGATACAACGTACGGTTGTTTATGGTGTCATAACCTCGTGGTTATCAGCCTCATTACGTTAGATTTCGGCTTTGTTGAAATATTAGAGCAATATTTTGGAACAACTGATCGGAAAGAACAGAAGACATAGCATAAGAGAGAATAGCAAAGTTCAGAATTTTCAAGTACTACACCATTTATTTTCGATATCCATTTTATTATATTTCCATACAGCATTACCTATTTCAGTTTTCATACGATGTTTCCTATTTATCAAATTTAATAAAAAATGAAAAGGCTGAAAATAATTGTTAATAAAAAATTAGAATAATGAAAAATGTTAATTCCCTTAAGGTTTAATTTCCTCAGGTAATAAGGTTGGAAATTTCAATTATCTTAAGAGTCATTCTCTTTATTTGACTGTAATTCAAAATAATGAGGCAATTTGATATATTTAGCGGTTTGAACTAGAGTTAGAAAAACAGAAAGAAGTAAAATTACAAAAAATAAAATAGAAAAATATTGTTATTTTTAATTTAAAAAATATTATTTTTTTATTTCAGAAAGATATAAGGTGACACGGGATTGAACCGTAAACAAATTGATAAAATATACATATAAAAATAGCATTTAAAAAAGTTATTAAATTAACAACGATAAACATGAATTAATTAAGATCGGAACATATAATATTTAATTAATTGAGTTATTTTTCCAAAAACATTTTATTCTTGATTTTATTTAATAATACAATTAGTGTGAAATAGGGAAAAATAAATTGAATAATTTATAGAACATTATTCAGTAATTTGATTCTTATTTTATTTTGCATGTATATAAAAAAACCAGATTAGCCATCGCAGAATTTAGGCGTTGATTCGAAATATTTTTGCTTTTCCCACGAAAATATTTAAACAAAGAATTAAATTGTTATAGCTAGTTAAAATTTTAAAAAAAACTATGTTTGAATTTTTTTTCATTACAGGAGAAAATGTTTGTTTATTTTCTCAACTTTTTCAAAAATACTATTGAAAAAATATATTATCTGTAAACAAAAGTAATTAAGAAAATAAACAAAATATACTGTAAATAATTATCATAAAAATTTATATTTTTATGCAAAAAGTAAGAAAAATTAAAATCTCAAACAAAAAAATATTAATTTTAAAAACCTATTTGGATCATAGATTATTTTATACTCTATAAAATAATCTATGGTCCAAAAATAATCTACTCAAAATAAAAATATATGAATTCGTAAATTCCTGTTATCTAAATTATTTAATTCATAAGATAATAACGAAATATATTTTCAAAAAGTTACGATTTTTCCTTTAATGATTTATTTAAGACTGTGAAAAATCATTCATTCTAGAAAATGTAAAGTAAATACTGCAAATTTTTACCAGATTAAATATGACAAAGATTCATAAATTAAGATTCAAAATTAAATACGATTCACATAAGATACACTGAAAGAAATATTAGGTTTCATTTTTAAGGAACATCCCATTGAAACAAAGTAATAAAAGCACATATCTGCACGCACGAGAGAAAATAAATTTCTTAATATTTAAAAAGTAAAACTTTTTAAATATTAAGAAATTGTGTTGGCATGAGACCCAGAAAGTAATATCATAAATTGGTGATGTAATGCACGTAGTAATTTAATTTTTTTCATATAATAATAATACAATTTTGGTTCTGGTAGTAACCACGAGTCTTTATTTAAAAAAAAAAAAAAAAAAAAAAAAAAAGAATTTAAGAGTGAAAAAATTTAACAAGATTTAAAAAAATTAATAATTTATTTCCATTCAATTTCATTTGTAAATGATTTCATTAGTTTAAGTTATAAAAGATTTTTTTCAATGGCCGTACTTTTTGTTCATATAACAAATCGAATTTAAAAATGATTAATTCACTGAAAAGTCCAAAATTTCACATTTTCCTTTCGTTTTGTTGATATCTTACACTTGTTTAAGATGCAACATATCTAACCATAAAATATTTTGTACATCTAATGTTATGTTATCCAAATTACAAATATATTTGTGACTTTTCTGACCAAATGTAATTTGAGAATCTAACATTGTAAAACGCCATATGATAAAAAAAAATTCAAGAATTAGAAAATAAATAAATAACAGCAAAGTTAGAATTTTTTTTTTAAAAAAATTTTTCGTTATTTTTAGAAAAATAATAGATTTTTATGTCGCTAAATTAATTATCAAACACGTTCACTCTTTTTTATTCATTTTCACTGAAACACGTGTCAAATTTGCAACCAGAAAATAGAGATTCATTTTTTAAAACTGTATCATTAGCTTATATTCTATTATCATACATTTCAAACAAGTTTTAACCCTACGTAGGAAACCCTGAAAAATGGTCGAATATTATTTACAATAATGCTTTAAAAATTATAAAATATAATCTTATTTTTCTACAATGCAGTAAAAAAACATTAATATTTATTTCCTTTTATAAAAATATATTGAACATAATATAAGCTAGTAATAAAAAATCTAAAAACAAACATCATTCTTTTAGATAAATACCACTCTATTTTTTAAAATAAGGAAAAGAAAACGGAACATAATAACAGCTTCTTTTTAAGAAAAGTGTATATAAATATGAATAAATTTCCAACTACTTATGATGTTTTCAAAATATATTAAGCACATTTATAATTTTCTTTTTATTTCAGAACTAAAACTGCCTTACATCATATTTCTTCATTTGCACCTAATTTGGTAAGTAGCTTTGCTCAGATAGAATTTGTTGTCTTAAATCAAAGTTAAGTTTCTCAGAAATCAGGAATGAGCGAAAAAGTTATTTTAGAAAAGATAAAAATTAGGATATATAAATAGTTGATTGCTTATTTTTAATGAATCATCCCAGAAAATATCTACTAATTGGTTTACTATCGTAATTTATTAAAAGTAGCATTTAAAATAAATACGTTTAATTTTAAATAACACAAACTGCAGTGATTAAGTGGATAAACACACAACACGAGAAAAGGCTGATTACATTATAAAAATATAAGAATAGTTATAAATAAAAATGTTTTTATTCTGATTGGAAAGATATGGAATAAAATTGGAAAAATCGAACTAAGTCGAATGAACATTGGATAGAATAAAGAAAAAATCGGTAACACATGAATAATAAAAACGAAGAAAAACTAAATCATAATATAGTTTTATAGTGAAGTAAATAATCATGAATCAATCATTTTTTTATTAGATTCGTTTTTAGCTAATTATTTATGTTTATAAAAACACTAAACACAGATAACCGCCTGGTAATTTTGAAGTACGGTCAATTTACGAAGACTAAGTCTGTGAATTGGCATTTTTCTGTCTACATCAACGGATAATCTTTTTAAAGTAAAGTTTAAAACATGTACGAGATTAGTCTCATACAATAAGCTGCAATTTAAGTGAATTAAGATATACATTTTTGAAATTATATATTATACATAATATTTTGCAATAAAAATATAGCTTTTCTTCCAGAAAATTCATATTTTTACTTTCAAAACATTATTTGTTTACTCTTCTGATGTTTGGTTATAAAAAAAAAAAACAATTTTTTTTTTTTTTTTACCAAACATCGAAAATATATTTACAAAAATACAGGTATAAAATGTTTTAAGGAAAAGGAAAAGATTAAACAAATACAAAATTTTGAAAAAAATATTCAAATGCTTATACAGTGGAAGAAGAAAATATTAAAATTCAGAAAATTACATTAAAAAAAAACTTTAATAAATGAATTGTATTATTTCACTTGTATAAGCAATTTAATTTTCAGAGAAAGTTGAAAAAATATATACAAAAATTGATATATAATAAAAAAAAATAAAAATAATGTTTTCATTTTCAATCAAAAAAAATAAATAATTAAAACGAGAGACAAATATCACGTGGGATTATTGGTATCACTTTACCAGAGAAAAGTAAAATATGAAAATAAATATTAAAGAAAAGTGTTCTCTAAATGCAGCTACACGAACAATAAATACACTTTTTCCCATTGCAAAGAGGAAAATAGCATTGCCACCTTACACAACAATATTAATATAAAATTGAAAAATATTATTCCATAGTAATATTCTATACCAGTGTGGATCACGTGCTCGAAGTTATGCGTGCATATTTAGATTGTTTAAGCAAGAATAATTTTTCTTTCACTACAATTTTGCCGAACCTTTTTTCATTTTTATTCAGCACATATTGTTATTCGATTAAAATAATTTTTTTTACCGCAAACCATAATTTGTTTTCCCACTCAATTTATTCATTTTTTTTCACCGTTTTGCGTTTTCAATAATTTTATCCGAAAGACTACATACTTATAATATATTGAATTAAAAATAAATAAACATTAACATGCGAAAACTGTGTGTGTGTGAAATATTTTTTATTTAAAAATAATAAATTATACTCTTTTTTATGTACGATCTAAAATAAGTCAAATTTCTTTATGCAGACGATAATTAATGTTCTTTCCAACTCGTTTTATTTAAAAGAAAAAAAAACCCACTTATCTCGTTTAAAATCATGGTATTTAATTAAATAAAAGGAGGACAAAATAAGAAAAATTACTTACTAAAAGAAGGCACGCAACTTCACTTTTTAATTTATTTCCAGAATAGGAAAAGTGGGAAAGGTGAGGATGAAATTCAATGACGAGAGCCGAGTTTTCCTCTGTCAAGGGAATAGAGCGATGGGGACAATCACAGGCATTTTAAAATCAACGAGCTGACTGAGAAAGGGATGCTTATACTTTACATCCCCTGACAGTAACCTAACGCACGCTGATGAAAAGCAAACGATCTTATTTTTTTTTTAGCTCCGGTTCACCCTCCAATGCCGGGGGAATAAGGTTACATCCAAATTTTCTGCTACGGAATATTCCCCAGCACGTTGGTTTTCCATTTGTTTTTGGGTGACCGAAGAAGAAGAAAAAGTCATACATTATTCGAAAAATTAAAGGTTTCAAGTTTCAAGCTCTGGGATCAATGTGCTCGCATTCAATTTTATTTATTTATTTTTCGAACTGATGGATGTGGTAGACTTTTTTCTTTTTTGTAATAGAAATTTGATGCAATTTATTATGCAGACGCAAGGAATATTGAACATTTTGGTAAACTTCAACTACCTAAATTTATAAATGATAATTCATTAACCATAATAACGTATTGTTTATTTTAAATCTGTAACCATCTCGTTGTTTGCAACATAGCACAAAAAAGGATAATTAAAACTTAATTATACTAGTTAAAAATTTATAATGGTAAAGAAAAGAACTTACTGAAAAGAATACCATGTAAGATTGATTTGAAACCATGTTATGAACATGGTATCAAATCAATGTAATATTGTTATAAGGCTTTTTTAGATTAAAAAAAAAAACACGTTTCCTATTTAAAGACTGGACTAATATTTACGTATGAAGACACCAAGAAAGCTCTGCCATGGTTGGCAGGCAAAGTAGAAATGTGATGCTAACCATTTCGCAAAACTGTAGAATCGAATATTTAATTACTCGCCTAAAGAACATAAATCATAGCACTCTGCCATAGCGAATTTATCAAGCAAGGCAAAGCAAGTTAAAGAGAAGAAATCCTGAACAACACCATAAGGTTTTAATAGGTTATATTTCATAGCTTATACTTAGAATAGAGCCCCAGCATTTATCAGTAATATATCCTAAGCCCGCTCATCATGGACTAAGTGATAATATAAAAGATACTGTAAATTTAGTTGATAATTATAATATAATTAAATATAATTGATAAATTTTTTACAAAGTTGAGGCTTGTTGAAAGCCTACAAAATACCATATTAAGTTGGGGAAAAAGTAATCCATTATTTTTTCGGTAGACGTCTGTAATGATCGATATCTCGTGAGGTATCTATCAAACAATTTCAAATTTATGCTCGTTGGAAAGGTGACATTTGACACTAAAATATCCTCTTGCGGTTTTTTGTTGGATTAATTCAGTTACGAGTACAAGGTTTCAAAAATGGAAGACAACAAACAGAAAATTCGATACATTTTCGTTTTTTCTCTTGTAACGGCGAAAAAGATAGCCGGGTGGCTAAAATTGTGAAAGGTGTTTGTCGTCCTATATAAGACTGTAACAACCAGTTACGTACAATTTTTGTTTCGTCGATTCCGTTCGGGTATTTTTGATGTTAGAGATGCACCTCGCATGTGGATACAGCATCGTCGAAAATGTCTATAAAGTATCAAAAATGATCGAAGTTAACCGCATGTCAGCAGTCTAACGCGCAAGACCTAAAAATCTACATGAAAGCTGTTTTAAACCTTTTTACAAAGTGAATCCAAAAGAAGTTACATGAAGTTCACGTAAAAATAATGGATTTCTTTTTCCCCAAACTAATATTTTTAAAAGAATAATAATTTCTTTTTCCCCAACCTTAATTTTAAAAGAATAATAATTTTGAGACACACAAGAATTTCTTGAGCAGGGAAACTTTGTTAATGAAATCTTTATCTTGTTTCCGAGGAAATGAAATTATTAATTTTGAATAAAAAAAAGGGTAATTGATAAACTCATCACTAATCCCTTAGTTAAAAATATTAAAAAAAAATAAAAGCTCTCACAAAGCCCTTTTTTGTAATATAGAAGAATGACTTGTTGAAAAACTATTTAATTTTTCGTGAATCAAATAACATTTGTGCGTAAAAGAAATCTAAAACTTTAAGAAAGTAGCATTTTAAATTTAATTAAAGCTGAACACGAGACGCGTTTTCTTTTCGTTCACAATATTTTACAACGCACGCTTCTGATAGAACACCAATTACCAGCTTTGTAAATTAATAAGAGTTCAAATTGCGTCATTAAAACTCACACACAATTAAAAGTGTAAAATCCCCAGCACTCTGCAATCAAAAGACGAAGCGTAAATTATGCACATAAAAGTTATGAAAACGATTGAAGGCTGCGTAACTTACTTTGGGGAGGGGGGAGCGAAACTTTGGGAAATTGGCGTTTATTTTAGCAGCGTTTAGTGCCGAGAGCACCTGGGAAATTTAATCTTTAAAGAGAGACCCCGAACAAGCAACGCAGCATATCTCTTGCTTTACGCGCCGACGAGCCTTCAGACTTTTCTAATCTTGAAAGTTTTCGTAAAGTTTTAAGTCGCTTTAAAATGAAACGCCTTCCCCGTCCGGTTGGTAAAGTAAGAAACTGAGCTCTTGAATTTAAATATAAATCGAATACTCTTCCGTGTCAGAAAGAGAGGGTGGACTTGGAAAACATTAAAGTTTAACAAAATTGAGAACTTGTTTTGAGACATAAAAATAGTCGCTGCTATATTCATCATGGTATCTTGCTTCAAGAGAATTAATATGATTTAATGTTTTCTTAATTCTTTTTTTAATTCTTCAATCACAACAAAGTAGGATTAAAAGTTTAGATGAAATCATACAAAAATACAGCAAAAATGTTTAAAGAATAAAAGATTTATCTTGACCGAAACTAAGCAAAGATAACAGCATGTGAAAAAAGGACAGAATAATATTGAATACCTTGATAAGTTTGGTGAATCGTCTCAATTTAAAAGGCGAAATCATCTTGAAGCATGAAATTGAATTGGAATAATTGTGTATAAAAAATCATTCTACATTAAAAGTAGTATCACTGGATTTACTTTAATAAATTACTAAAACTTCTACACTAATATTGTAAGTATTATTTGTTTATTAATAGAAAAGGGGCTTAATAAAAATATCTAGTAAGAAATACACCTGAATGTACCAGAACTCTAATCCACAGATATCTGGTTCTAAAACAGCTTTTTATTTTTATATGTAAAAGTTATTAAGTCAGACCAGATGGGAGATTAGAAATAGCAACAACAAAATTTATTAAAAATTTTTTAAAGGTAACCAACTAAAGCTGGATTCATAATAAGTGTTTTTTATGCTAGTGCAAAACTTGTTTTAAATAGCTTGTTTATTCTAAAAATTTTATTCTCACATAAATGAATTCGATCAAAATTTCCTAATATGCTTTTCTGCCTTTAAATAAATATAACAGATAGTGCTATTTTGCCGAATCAAAACTTAAATATCAAGCCGAAAGAAAAGAGGAATGGAATAATGGTTTTAAAATGAGATAAATATGTAATAGAAATGGCAAGAAAGTAAAATAAAAAAATCTATAAATTAAATATTTCATACAATAAAAGCAAATTATTGATATAATACTAAAATCAAAATAAATACATCTTGAAACTTGCATTTCATAACAAGAAATTTTATTGAAGTCTTAATTTAATGTCTTAAACTCTCAAATCAAATTTCAATGGATGCATTCAAAAGGAGAAAAAGTAATTGCAGATAATGAGTTCGCAAGTGCACATTACCAGACTCAAATTTCCCTTCTATAACTTGCAAAATGTTTGTTGCATATCAATTTATTTTACTGTGAACTAACATTATTTATTATGAAGTCATAGAAATACGAGTAAACGAAATTGAGTTTATTTACTAAGCCAAATTTCTTTTCATATGCTACATTGCATATTTTATTCTTTTACAAATTGAGTTAAATTTTTTAAGAAAGCAAGAAAAATTGAATAGAAAATTTCCAAATAGCATATATTATTTGGATATAAAATTTGCAGATGATGATGGAGATAGGAAGTAAACAAAAATTAAATAAATGTGGATCTAGAATATTATTAATAAAAATAATCAAAATATTTTTATTCGAAAATTATTAATTTACAAATACGTCACCATAGACAGCATTAGCTTTACAATGGCAAACAACACCATGAAAAGAATTCTCAAAAGAATTTGTAAAAATGTTAATAATTTAACTTAAAACTATTCTTTTTAGCAGCGAAAACGGAAGCCAATAAATAAATTGTCAAAAATAAAAATATGTTTTAAAAAAGAAATAAAAAACTAACCTTTGTATCAGGTGCAATCAATGACTATATTGTTAGACATCACAAAATGACAATCTCCTGAAAAAAAAGAGACCAATTAAAGATTTTAAAACTTATAAGAACAGAATTTGACAAGAAAAGAACAAATTGAGAACATCAAAAAAGTCAATCAACTCCATCGAAAGAAACTTTTGGAGCTTTTTTTCCAAGTATTAATTATTTCGAAAAATAAGTGACAGGCCCATCTGAAGGCAATTATATTTATGTTTCCCAGGAAGTCCTCATTAGTTGACCTTAATTAATACATCAGAAATTTTACAGCATTTGTTGTGATTGCTCGAGAAATTATGAAAAGGAAATGTCGTCATAATTGGCGATAACTCAACATGAAATAAACCACAAGACATCGGTGACTGATTACCCCTGAGAAAAATCACACACAATCATAATTTTTTCTGGCTACTTTTAGCTAGAAAAAAAATTACAATGCCGTGAATCTTTCTAGAGCAAATTTTCTCAGAAAAGTATCTTGAAAGGCATTTTCAAAAAGTGAGACAAAGAAATGAAGTTAATTTATTTGATTTGATCACTGCATATTTTCTATAATATATGGCGTCTTAGGGAAATCAAGTTATAAATAAAAAAATTTCATAAGATGGTTATTTTAATTTATTTTTTCCATGAGTTACTAAAACAATGATGATATTTTGTATTTAATTCCGTTAGTAGAATGTTAGAATTACAAGTTAGATGTTTTCATACAGAAGAAAAAAATGGATATCAAGTTTGTAGAATTTATTCGTATATTTTCGAGACAATTACAGTTAAAGTTAAAAAACTTTATGTCTTTATTCCTCTAAAACAGTTAACTTCTACATTCCAAATTTCATTTAATACTTTCTATTTCTTAGTTTAAATGTAATATTTGGAAATGGCATATTTTTTTCGCACTCTAATGAATCAAATTATACAAATCTGTTTAGGGCTAATTCCAAGTAATTAATCTATCTATTAAATAATGTTGTTGCAACATAGAAAAATCAAATGCTTTGCAAAAACCTTTAAGTTTTCAAAACAAAAGGATTAAAAACGTCTAACAGAATTGCAGTTTTTCCATCATGTTTCTTCATTTTTTCTTTATTTTTATGAGTAATTTGTGAGTAACATTTCTGGAGGGTTCATTATCACATCCTTTCAACAATGATCAATCAGAAATCATTTCAGAAATATGACATTAGAGGTTTTTGACATTCCACAATCTATATCAAACTCTGTCAATATTACAGAACTTTTAATGTGTTCAACAGTTTGTTATTGAGCACCTAAAGTTGCTCAATAACCAGACCATTAGTTCACAAACTTCTTGATTTTGAATCAGCTGAATTAGAATCCATATCGGATTGAATATTTTCTTTTGTGATAAAAGGAATACATTTTATCTCTAAAGTTTATAATTATCATTGAAAGAATGTAATTAGATATTTATATGCTTTGGTTGCTGATACTTATTTCCCAGGAACGTATAGGAATATATGTCAGTAAGAAACTGTATAGAAAGAGTACTATAATCAATATAATGATAAACAGCACTGCAATGTTTAAATTTTCCATTTTTATTTCACTTGACTAAGTCTGATAAATATCAAACTAAACTAAAATTTTTTAATGAAAGCAAAGTTTGCATTTCGTATACACTTAAAATTTAATATCGAATTTAGAAATTCATTTTCTTGATACATGAAAATAACTGAAATATACCAACATTCTTACAATCAAATTTTATTGTCTTATAATATTGCATGCTAACAGAATTTCTAGAATTCTTTGTTACAAGACTATTAATTATAGTAATGTATAATTTTCAAACTGAGAGATTGGCATGGTATATATTTTGCTACTATTACTTGTATTTTTTTATTGTATTATATATTGAAAGGAATAAAAGAGAATAAAAAATGCGTCAATCATAAATTGCAATGGATTGTTTTTAAGTCTTGAAGATCAATGATCAAAATATCCTTAAAGAGGAAGTAACCACGAGCATCACATGATAAATTTTTAACACTTGAACATGTCGTTGAACTCAACACAATAAAGTGTCCTAATAATCACTAACTTCCTCGAATCACCGATTATAAAATTGAGCCAGCCACTTAGGGATACAATTCATCGGAAAAAAACTGCTATTAATAAGTGTGTGTGAATACCGTTTTAACAATCCTCTTTCTCTCTCACTATATATATATATCATTTATAAGCGATTTTATAATTATCATAAAAAATTAATATAATGAAAAGCTTTTAAGTTAAGTATTTATCAATAAAAATATTACAAAATAAAAATTTATACAACATTGAGAAAAAAAAATTTCTCAACAAATAAATTTTTTTCCAGTAAAAATTCTTTAAAATACTTAAAATACCGGTTTATATTTAAAAACCTGAAAATTCATGGAGTATCAAGTATTCATTAGTATTTAAATTTACCAATAGATAGTTCTAGCATATTTTATTTAATCAATAAGTAAGAACAATAAACAATTTTTGCCCAATTAATAAAATGTTAGAGTAAAATAAATCTACAAAAAAGAATTGGCCTAGTAAAAATCATTCGTAAAGAATGTTTCGAAAAAATGATAATATTTAATGCTATAATATAAATGAATAAAATCTTTTATTGCATTAATAAAATTGACTTATTATTTTATGTGCTGTACAAAAATCTATTTTCAATCCAATAAAAAGTACATAAACTCTGTTTGGATTTTGAAAACTGAAATAGAAGATATACTCAAGTATTTTATCTTCAGGCATTTTATGCATTACTAACTGAATTACTTGGTATTCAATAGTAATATATAAAATCTAAAGAAAATGAATCTTAGATCAGAAAAATGAAATATAGATACTTGATCTTATAAAATATATAAGATCAAATTACATATATTTAAAATATTAATAAATAAATTATAAAAAACAAATATCTCTGAAAGTAATTAGATTATTATTTCTATGCAAAATACAAGCGTTTTGATTCCCTTCTAGACTTGACCATTTTAGGCATTTTGTCTTATCCCTTCTCTCACGGTGTAAAATAATTAAACCTGGATTGTAAAAAATTGGAAAAATTTTATGAATTCATAAAACCATTCCCGAAAAATTTTACGAATCTTGTTTATCCATCCCCACCTGTTCAGGAGCTAAAAGAAATTGAATTTTATAATTTTTTCCTGATCATAAAACAGCTGCGTACAAAGTTTGGTCTGTCCAGATCATATTGGATTACACAAATACATCAATATTTATATACATATAAATTTCTAAATTTTCACTTCTGGTTATATTCTAAATGAAGCAAGCTAATATATCACGAACATATTTAACACTTTTTTCTTCCATCTAAAAAAATCATTCGACAGTTTTTCAGAACATTTTTATTTTCTAGTAACCTCATTATTGATATATTTCGAATGCTTTGGAAGCAGATTTTTATCTCTATATTAAAAATAATAGAAATAAACTATAAAATTCTTCTCCATTAGAATAATTTCGCAGTATAACACGTGAGAAAGAAATCAAACGCAAGCAAGCAGAATTCTAAGTTAATATTTATCCTTTCCAAGAATAAATTTCATATTCAAATACCAAGCAAGTAAATAGGTTAAGGATACTGAATTTTTTCAGTAATTGGTGCAAATCAATTTTTATATCCAATATATTTTGGAATGGGAAAAACCTTATCAAAAATATCTCAACAACCAAGCAAAAATTCTCTCAGCCATCCAGTTCCAACAACAATCAATCAAGTTTGTCTTCATTCGCAATTGCTGCTGAGTGCGCGCTAAATACGAATTCGGATGGGACGCCCGAATTAAATCCCGTCACCAGTGTCAAAATTCACGGTCATTGCCCAAAAAGTTAAGAGGAAAAATTCGGAAAGGAACAGGTGTTTGGGAGGAAAACGGTCTTGTCCCACATCGAGTCTTCCAAAACGTGCCAGACCTTCCCCACAAGTTCATTTAACGCTTCGTGGGTTCTACAAATGCTTCCTGAGAAAATCGTGACGCCACCATTTTACGTAATGTTACGAACTTAATATATAGCCTGCCATCTTGTTTCAGTGAACGAAGTGGTGAATTGTTATTACTTTTTATTAAAAGGCCTTGGTAGAGTAATTCACTTAGTATGTTGGACACTGTTTTCACTTTAAAAGACATGACGTCACAGTATAAACATCTCGTTTGCATCTATCCAATCCATACTGGTGCAATATGTATAAACAAATTATATGCTATGAAAAGGTTGTAATTCAGTGAAATTTTAGTTTTAAAATATTTTTCTTTTTGGAGATTAAAAGAGAATTATATGATTGGACAAACGTGTCCGGCTTATTCTGTAATTTACAGACAACGTTTCCAGCAACTCATTTTAGGATTTACATTTATCAAAAAAAATCTCTAAATAACTAACTGGAAAGTTCTAGTTTAAAATAAAAATGTATTGCAGTTGTCCGAGAAATTTGGCAACAAGATAAGATAAAATTGTACTTACATTTGAATTTTATTAAATTTGTTCGGTAAATTATAAAGAATTAAATTTCAAGGCAATATTTTATATTTAATCATTATCTTTATAAATTGTATTATTTATAAAAGTAATAAGGTCATTTCAAAATATATATTTTATATATTCACTATCATTTACTGTCTTTTGCAACGTTTACTAACGAAACGATGAAATCTTAGTCCATGTAGTTGTAAATCACTGCATGGATACATGCATTCAAATATGTGAATAATATAATTCAATAACAATTATTTTCACTGTAGATAATAATCAAATAAGCTACAGATCTCTTTAACCCTTTGGGCACATTGACTCGTCATTTGCTTACTTGAGCGAAGTTATAATAAAATGCTGATTCAAAAATATATTTATATCACAAATATAAATGTATTCCATATAAAATGTATTACTTTTACATATTAATCCATATACTGACAAATTAAATACGTCCCATAGACATAAAAATCTTTCAGTAATTCAAGAACTGAAAGGGTTAGCAAAACTTTGTTCATCCATTATAATATATTGTACTTTGCATTCAAACGAAATATGTATTTGGATCGAAAATGAAATATATTCAAAGCGGATACAAATATAATGGGTAGAGTCAGAATCCAAACATAAATTTTCATAATTAGATTTTAATTTAAAACATATTTGTTATAAATTTCCTAGTAACACATCAAACATTAGTGATTCCTAACAAAAAATATTATGAGATATAGCGACCTGTCGAATCTTTTCTGAAGTCTTTTGTAAAACTTAATATTAATTAGAACCATTTTCCCTTAATTTTAAAATCGTTAGAATGAGTTTGATTATTTCCCACAATGTCACTTTTAATTGAATAGATGCTTGTAAGGTAAGTAAAACTGTTAAAATAAGCCATTTGATAGAAAATACTTTTTGTTTGTGAAAAATAATAATCTTCTCAACTTATCAATTGAGCTAGTGTAAGCAAGCATAGTGACACTAAACTGTTTTGAGAAAAAAAATTTGATAGATGAGAAAATTAAAATAAAAATATTTACGTTTATTTCTGAAATGAAATGAAGTCAAACATTCAAATTCATTTTTTTGATAAAAGTGATCAATAGAAGGATAAAATCTATAATTCTAAGATAATATTCTAATAACGATGCCAAGGAATAAGCCAAACTAACTACCTTTTTAGAGTACAAAAAGATTGTAATCTTAAATTGATGATCACTAACATACTAAATCAAGCATAATTGGCTTTGGACAATATTTACGAAGGTGACTACAGATTTCTTTTAGTGATATGCGTGGTTTGGTAATGTGTAGAGCTAGTTTTAATGAATTGATCATCCTTTTAATAATTATAAATCACTATCTTATCATACTGAATGAAATTAACAAGTCAGTTTAAGTTCCAGAAAAAGCATTTTTTAAATATATTTAAGGTATACTCAATAATACGATAGCTTTCTTAATTTGGAATAATATACAAGCAAAAGATAAAAGAGATAAATATTTCAAATATATAAAATTTCTATGCTACGAATATTTGTTAAATCATGTATAAAATAGCAAGCATGAAAATCTATATTGAGAATTTTTTCATGAAAGTAAAAGCTTAGTCCATGTTCTTTCCTTAATACTACTGCGCCATCTGGGATTTACTGACTGCATTATAATTGCTATTTCAAAGATATAAAAATAATACATCAAGCACGTAAAATACGAGAAAAACATATTGTATTTAATGTTTCAAACATTTCTAAAAATTTATCTCATGTAATTCTGAATTTCCGGAATTCATCAAAAAATGCGTATCAGACCAGGATCTATCAAAAGGAAAAATATTAAAAATAACATTTAGATAAGAATATCAAACAGTTTGGAAGGATAATTAATCAACAACTTCAAGCATCACCAAGTGTTCTCAAATATCGGCAGATGGAGCCATTCAACTGTGAAAGAGATGCCAAGAAAAGTCGTCAATAGATTCAATTTCAAGAAAACCCATCAGCGCGATCATAATTTTTTGGCTTCACTCTTTAACACTTGAAGTGTTTCACGCGAGACACACAAGTATCTTCGCCACTTAAGAATTCATCCCGTTCGCACAAGCTTTGGTTCTTTAAGATTCTTTCTTCGCCAAGTTGCAGATGTGGAAGGTTTTTAAAATTTATGAAAGAAGGAAACAGTCAAATCTTACAAAAGGAAAAACACTTTTACTGCATCCGACGATAAACTCTTTGCACTAGTGGTGTCAAGTGGTCGTATTGCATTTCTACGAAATTAAAAGTTAGTAAGCTGACGCGTGTTCATTCAAGCACAATAACGGCTTTTATTTTCGGCAAAGGATCTGAAGTGAAATAATTATTACCACTCTTCAGAATAGGATAGTTGACGCCTAGATGAGAGCCACATAAATTTATATGTATCAGAATATTTACAAGTTTTGTATTTACTCAAAAAGAAAATAAGTTATTTTAAGTGCACAGGAACTGATACAGCACTTGCCAGATTTTGTTTTGCCATTAAAAATGTTATTTATGTAGAGCTTTCATTATCAAGTATCTGACGACATATTTGGTCAGTAATATGACTTTATTTTATCATTTTTATTTTTTTTATGAATGAAATTTCTAATTATTAGAAGGATTTTAAATAAAAAGGAATGATCTCACAATTTCAACCAAGTGCTGCCATATTTAATGTTGAAATATACTTTTTGGGGAGTGGTAATATGTTTGTTATGAATACACTCTTAGTTTTCAAGATAAGTTGAAATTTTATATGTTCAAAACTTAGAAAAATGTTATTTATATATTTCTTGTTTTTTTACTATATGTAACATGGAGCTTTATTCATAACTGTGTTGAATTAAATTTTTACGATACTGGTGGAAGTTAAATAATTTCATTGCTAACAAAAGAATATAAATAAGAGGTGAAATACCTTTTTTTATCTAGTTATGTAAAAAAATGTGATTTTGAACGTCAAGATTCATTAAGTTAAATACAAAATAAAGGTCTATAAAATAAAAGTAATACAAAATAAAGGTCTATTAACTTAGGACTGAACAAAATCATTGAGGAATGACTACTTTTTATGTCATGATCTATTTTTTTATTATCATGATCATCATAAAAAAAAATTTTTTTATGCCATGAGATATTTTTATAGAAATCCTTTAAATACACTATTCCTTATTAAAGAAATGTATTTAAATAATTCTTAGAAAGTATAAAATGATGAATATTTTCTTGCTTTTTTGAAAAGTTTGTAGGTTAAATTATTTTTGATGTCCATATAAAAATGTATATTAAAAAAATCTGATTTCCTCAAAATTTAATATAAGCAATATTTATTAAAATTTAAAATATACATGTTGTAATTCATACACACAATAATAAACTGATAAATTTATTTATATGTAAACATCGCAATACTTAAAACATGTATTTAAGCAAAATTTAATGTTTAATCAAAAATTTCTCAAAAATAATCATACATTACTTGAAAAATAATATATTAGTCAATATAAACGATTACAAAATTCCTTTATAACTATACAGAAAATAAAACATTTTTAGTTTAAGATAAATCAGCAAGAACATTTTTGCGTAATATCCAATAAAATATTTCTAGAAAGTAAATAAAGTATATAAAATAGTTCCTCTTTAAAAATTCTATTTAAAGATATTCGAAAATTTTCAATTTGTTTTAAAGGATAAAATAGTAGGGAGAAATTCTTTGTAATAGAATCATTGCGTAAAGTTTTCACGTAAGCATGAAATCTAATATTGTTTCCTCTCCCTCCCTCAACTAAAAAGATTAGGAAAATTTCACTGATTCAGTAGAAAAACTAGATAATTTGACATGAAATACTGCAACTTCACATCAAGTGCTCATTCCTTGGCCAACAAAAACATTCGTTTTCAAAAGAGTTGCTGTGATCGGCTGCAGATGCTCAACACGCCAAAAACTATTTCTGTTCCATCAAATACAACATTAAATTGCGAGCACATTATTTCAAGAATTCAATGAAATAACTGGACTCTGTTGAATGAAAAAGTATTTCGAAAATAATTCTCTTTTTGTCTTCTTTCAGAATACAATTTTCTTTCTTTTTTGTGTGAGGAATACACGAAAGAAAGAGAGAATTTATTAACGGATCAGTAGTTCTGGGACTGATGCCAAACGATATTTTTTTTTCCTGCTTTCTTCTTAACTCCTTTCAAATTTTTTATTCCATTGTTGAGTGATTTTCTTCTATTTCGTTTCTCGCCATATTTCCCAGCCATCGCGTGCAATTGTCGGAGAGTACCTAAATCACTTCTGAGATCTTACAGGCTTGTTTTATTGCGTCATCGCCCGTCTTCTCAAGCTAAGCGCCGATTTGGTGGATTGCAGACACTTAGGAGTCGGACACAGATTCCAGTTTCTGATTGCAATCTTTTGTTTCTCAAGATTTAATGTGGTTAGGAATGATTTGCAACAAAGCTTCTGCTTCAGACTTCTGTTGATCTTGAAGAACACTTACGGTCCTTTCCCCAAGCCCCAAACCCGTTTCTAATCTTTAAGATCTTGTAAACCTCTGAAAACCATTGTAACTATCTCTGTAACACATTGTTATGAAATTTCATCTTATCGTTTGGGTGGGAACCTTTGGTGATCATGAAATAAATAGCACCACTGGTTTTAGTGACTATTTTAGAAACTAAATACGCTCTACAATACTGGCTCGCGTTTTTTTTTCGATTCATTCAAAAGAAGTATTTTTTTTCAATATATAACTCACTTTTATCAATAATTTTACACCAGAGCTATAATACTAATAAATGGACACAGAACATTTAATAATTCGACTAAAGATATAAATAAAAAATTTAGAAAAAAAGTATTACACTTATATTATTATGTATAACGTTCATTTTTAACTTCATAAACATAAGTAAGATTTCACAGGAACAAATTATAATTGTTCAATTTCAATTAATAAGCTGATAGTACTAACCCCTTGATCCCCAAGGGATTCACCCAAACCGATTTATGATTCTTGACATAGAAAGTAAAATCAAACATTTTTTAACACTGTTGGTCAGCGCATCATAAACAATATGAATATTTACAAGTAATATTTCAGTACTTCTTGAATTAAATTAGAATTGTTTTATTTCAGATCAAAAGACTACATCCAAAAAAAAAAATGCATATTATAGTTCTAAGAAAAAATAATGAAATATATTCAGTATAGGATAGCTTCACTGCAGTTCAATTTGTTTCACAAGAAAAGTACTTTTACAGGGACTTTTACGAGATATTATAAGGTGGTTAAACAAACTATTTCAAAATTTTTGTCTCGAGTTGACAAAAAAGAATAAAATGCTCGATAACCATTGCGAAACAACTCATTTATCTATAATAATAACATCAAAATAGTTGGATTAAAAATATCCAATAAAAAAACATAATTCTGGAATTTTAGGAATATTTAAGGATGTTTTTTTATTCAGTTAGTTAACAGTGCGTGATGAGCGGATTACTTGACACATTTATATTCGTTTTGTTTTTTTAATGTTAGAAAAATATCCTTACATCAAAGTTACAATATTTATTAAAATAAAATTCTCGTAAAATTCAAAATTTATTTAATAAATAATCTTAACATAACAAAATATTTTTAATTTTCCTTTTTATAGTTTTTGAGTATAATAAAAATAATGTACGACACTGAGCATGTTAATAAATGCTCCGGCAAGACTTTTAATATTATAATTTAAGTACTGTTTTCTGAAAATCAAATGTTATTGTCAATTGTAGAAAAAATAGTAAATTAATGAATGATTAAAGAATAAGTTAAAAAAAATTGGTAAGAAATATTTTGCAGAGCAAAAAGTCATGGATTGGTAGAAATTCATAATGATAATTTTTTGATATACTTTTGTACAATCGATGTAACTTACAGATCATTTTATATTTAAAATAAAAAAAACAAGAATATTTAAATCATTTATATTTAATACATAGGCAACATTAATTTAATATTTATTTTATGATACAAAATTATCAAATAAAGCTAGATTTATACATTATTGCAATACACTGAAATAATATATATATATATAAATTTTATAATGTTCTTATTTAGTATATAATTATTACATTCGACATATGTTTGTTCAAATAAAAAAGCAATATATTAATCTAGATATTTTCATTAAAATATAAAAGCAAAATATTTTATTGCAATTTCTGTAAATTAAAATGTACATTATTTGAATTTACTCGTTTGAACAATTGACATAATGTATTTCCACGATCTATATTCTCAGTGCATGTATAATTACTAGAATCTAATCACTCAAATTGAAGATTTGATGTAATGCATCACAGGGAAGTTGATTATATCGATACTAATAAACGATTTCGATTATATCCACAACATATAGAAAATAAACTTCCTTTTAAGTAAAAACTTTGTTTCTAACAAATCCTCGGTAAAATAGTTTTTCTGATAGTTTGATATAAATTCAAATATTGATCAATTGTCACACAATCTTTAAGTTAAAAATAATTATAAAAAAGGAATAAGTAAATAAAGCCAGTTTGAAACAATCAAATAACAGTAAGTAAAATTAAATTTTAAACAAAATTTCGATTGATGTATTTCAGTAGTTGTTTAAATAAATTTCAGCATATCTATCCATTTTTCTCGTAGATAAATATAATGTTTATTTGAAACATTAGAGAAGTACTTCATTGTATTTCGTATTATTGATTTGTATGTTGTTTTTAACCCTTTAATTTATATTTTATATTCAGCTTAGATCTAACCTAATATGGCTTCCAAAAATACTGTGCATTAAAATAAAATTTTGAAAGTTATCCATAAATTATAAATATATAATACGTGTAAGAGTTACTTCATGACTCAACCTCAAAATAACATTAGCAGAAAAATTTCATGAGCTAAAATTAAGTTAAACTCCTAAATACGATATAAACTCCATAAAGCTTTAAATATTAATATGAAATCATGTGTTTCAAAATGAATAAATTATGTATGATATATCGTTATAAATGTATTATGAGCTAGATTGCTTGAATAAGAGGAATTTAAACATCGCTAGTCCCTTTCCAATTCTTATAATAAATAAATATTAAAAACTAATTTGAATTGATATTAAATATTGTTAAATAAGATAATTATGCCATTTTCAAAAATGTAGAGTTTATTTAAAAAACAGAAAGCAATTTAAGCACACAAGATAGTTATGAATTTATTTATTTAACAGGAAAAAAATGTTTCCAGTAAAGTGCAAAATTTTGAAGATTCGGAAATTTTTCTCGTGAGTTTTTTCCCCCCTAAATGCGAACAACAAGAAAATTCAACAACTAGCTGGAAAATTTTGACAATGCTGAAACATATTTTTCTGATAAATTTTTGCAGGTTTATGTACTAGTACTCACTCAGCTTTAAATTTTTATTATAGAACTCAAATTCAAATTTTATGCTGGATTAGCTTTTAAAACAAATATGAGAACGCATAAGTAAAATTCAATCCAAAAGTAATGTAGAAATTATGTATACACAAAATATCAATTAAATAATTAAGATTATTAAATTCAATTAAAATAATTTACAAGAAAATAATAATTCTATTTTCTACCATAAATTTGAAATGATTATGTATTTAATTAAATAAATATATTACCATAACAAGTCAATATAAAACATTAGCAATGAATTTTATTATAACGCTAGCTCCTAACAGAATGTCACAGCGAATGTTTGAGATACAATACTGAAAATAAAGCGTACTTATTTAATAGAGAAATAAAGAACTCATTTTCACAAGAAAATTGAAATAAACGATGAAATGTATATAAATCAGTTATTTCCATAATTCAGACACAACGAGTCGTCATTAATTTACATGAAAATCGGGCGAAAGAAAGAAAACGCTCCACATGAAAAAGGTCATTGGGTCTGATGAAGAAGAGAAGAGAGCAGAAAATCGGGGTCTGGCTTTTTCAGGGAAAAAAAACTAGTTCAATGTCGTTTGCAAAACGGCTGAAGGGAGTTCGATCTCAAGACTGGTGCCAGCGACTGGAAGTGAAAAGTGGCGCACGACTGCCAAAAGAAGCTTGGTCTCCGAGGAAAGTTTTAAATAAATTTATGTCAAGTTGAAGCTGTCATTTCTATTCTAAGAGGACAGATATGGTGAGCTTCTTTGTGATGAAGATTACCCCCAGAGTTTTAAAAGTAATAAAAGTGAATTTCGCACGCGCGAATGTTTTATTACGGAAGAAAACGAATATTACCAAACGATTTTTTTTCTGAGTAAAGATTCTTGAAAGATTTTAGGTACAGCATTCAAGTGAAAAATACGGAAAAAAATGAATTTTTTATGTGTAACATATAATGTGCTGCTTTATATTTATATAATAAATAGAAGTTTATAGGAAAAGTAACAATGTATGGCTGAACAAGAAAAAATCTATTAGAATATTCTCATTATGTTTTTATCATTTTTAGATTTATTAATTTCAATTGAAAAGCAAGCAATAATTTGTTATGGGTTAACATAAAATTATAAATTAATATTATAATATAATAAACGCGCTAGCGAGAATGGGCGTCGAATGTGAAATACTATATGTCGAAATATTTAGACAAATAATAATACTATTAAGCTTTAAAATACTAGTTTTCTTATTAAATTATATTTGAAAGCAATTGATTGGTTAGGAGTTTCCTACTTCTGAAAGTATCAAATGATTATTTTAGCGGTGTTGAACTCCAATATTATCAATAGTTGAATAATCAAAGAGCAAGTTTAAATAACTGAAGAAAATTAAGGCACTTCATTTTGAACATACGTATCGGCAGACAAAATTCGCATCTGACAGTTATGATTTTTATTCCGATGGATTCTTCAAGCAAATTAGCACGGAAATGGTACAGAGGATTTTATTGATCATGTTTAAGACAATCAGAAATAGCCATTTATACAACTTTGGTATAGCTAAAATTTAATCAATAAAACCTCACAAAAAATTATTTAATCGCATCTAATATTTTTGAAAATTAATTTATAGGTAATAATTTTTAATCAAGCACCAGATAATTAATGTTTTGATAGGTATTTGTAAAAAGGCTGATTTTAAATTCAGTAGAAATTTGAGAAATGATATAATGTTTCAATATAAACTTAAATTTATTAAATGCTTAATAATTTATAATATTATAAATTATATAAATTTATAATATTAATAATTTAATGCCAGAGTGACATAAATATGAGAAAAGAAATATGAAATATTTAAGCACGAAATTAAACTTCCTATTTTGTTTAACATAACAGAAATTGTTCCATTATTATAATTTGATCACTTTCACATTTTTAGTTAATTCCTTACAAAATTTATTGGAAACATTTTGTGAACAATAAAAGATCACAAGTTAAATAATTAAGATATATGGAATTATGCGGAGGAGAAATAGATTTGTAAAGCGAGAAATGTTTTCTATTTAGCGTCTAAAAATGTGTTTATTTAAAAAAAAAAAAAAAAAAAAAAAAAAAAAAAAAAAAAAAAAATTACCTCTACTTATTTTAACTAAAAAGCTAAACAACAATAAATATTTTTTTATAAAAAACACACATTTAGATAAGTTTTAAAAACTTCGATCACTTTCACAATTTGGGCCTCGAAAGAGTATTAAAATAAAACATTTTTCGTTGAATCAATTAGTTCCAATCGTGAACGAAAAGAATCAGCAGCTATTTAAGATTCATGATTTTTAACAAACTGAATCTTAAATTATTGTCTAGATGTTTTGTATGTAAACAGCAAGTCGCAGTTTTTTTCAGAAACCTACCGGAATACCTAATTAGGCATAATTAAAGCTTTTAAAGCTCGAATCTGCTAAGATGGAGACATTAATTGATGTCCACAACCTCATACGCGAAAAAGGCATTTTTCAAACGCGCTTGTAAAGGGATGAATTATGCCCCAAATGACTCACAGAATAAAAAGCAAACTACATCTGTTATTAGCGGGAAATAATTAGGTTAATTGACTACTTGTCCATTACGCTAGATTTACAGCGATTTTCGCCATTCCATCATTGCACTTAATCAGTTAAGTATTCGCTCACTGAATTTTAAGAAGGCGATGGAAAATTCAGACATTTGCATACATTGCTTCGATTATAAAGAAGGACGTCAAAGCAGAAGATAAAAATGGCGCATTCAAGCCATCAGAACTGCATTCCATATTTCCGCTGAATGGTAAATCAATTAATGATTGCGAGTTAATTTATAAAATAGAATAAATATGACATAAATAATTCATTAAAATGCCATTATTTACACAAATGTAATAATCCTCCTGGAGTACTTTACAAAAATAATTCCACAATTTAATAGTTTTAAAATGGCGTGAAATGGAGTTACAGGTAAATGCAGCTATCATTAATTTTCTTTTTTAAGATGCTGATATTTGAAAAAATCTAAGTACACCATTTTG
Organism: Latrodectus geometricus; assembly: GCA_026290005.1. NCBI lineage: Eukaryota > Metazoa > Arthropoda > Arachnida > Araneae > Theridiidae > Latrodectus > Latrodectus geometricus. The sequence continues at coordinate 33,104 of JAPDSC010031242.1, read as the reverse complement.
AATTTTTTTCTTTTAGCGCCATCTAAGTTCCTTAGTATTTTTGGCTTAAGAGTAATCTTTTTAAAGAATGTTAACTTTTCATCAATTCTAATCATGAATGTTTGCCTTAAAAATGGCAAACTTTCATGATCGCTAAAATTTGATGATGAAAACCGACCAAGTGAGAAAGGTCTCAGGAAAGTTCTACAACCCATAAATCTAGTTAGTATTCATCTAATGAGTGGTTTTCGACTGTATACCTTCAAGCAGTATCTTTGCTTTATCAGCAGTGAATAAACTTGCTCCGTCATTTTAAATAAGTAGAACTAAGGAAATCAGGATTGTACAATTTGTGCCTCATTCACTCAACACAAATCGTTTTTCAGCTTATTTCTTTGAATGTCAGTATGAAAATGATTTAATTTAAATAATATAAGAACAAAATCAATGCGTAAATCTAATCCACTCATATAGAATAAATAACAATTCGTTGAAATAAAATGAAAAAGTACGAAAAATAAGAAATGTAATACAACATAAAAAAACCAAGGGTAGAAAATTAGAGCCCAAATCATTTTTTTGCACCTAAATAGAATAAACAACAAATAAAAATATTGTTTTTTAATAAATTAATTATTGCATTTTCGAAAAGTCAAATATTTATGAATAATACAACTATTTTCATAATAGCACTTATTAGTTTAAAACACAATAGATTTAAGCGCTGTTAATAAATCACTACATACGGAATTTTTTTCTTTTTGGATGAGAATTTACGATATTTTTACTATATTTACCGTTGTTAAACGGTAAAGACAACTGAGAAAAAGAATTGTAAGAAAATTGCGTAATTTCTAGAAAAGTATTTTCTATTTTACTATGTCTGTTTCCCTTTGTCATAAAGCACTAGAAAAAGAAACTGCATTAAAATAAGCAAGTTGCGCGTGTGTGTTTATTTGACATCATTTGCAGCATTTTCAAAACAAACAGTTTGTGAAAATTATATTCTTTAGAATTCTTCGCTAGAATGTTTTGACATAGAATTACAATAAAATCAGCTTTATTTACTTTTTCTAATAATATCAATGAAAATTCAATCAGTCAAAATTCTGATAATCTCGACTGAAACATATTTACTTTTTGGAATAATTTTTAATAATGAAATAATCATAATAATGTATGCATCCCTTTATACAATTTTTTGATGATATTATTCATTATAAATAAATAGATATATGAATCGTAATTCCTTTGCATTTATGTTCCTACATCTCACTAAGCGTACTAAATAGTGAGATAATTCGTATCTACAATATGAGATCCATTATGAATACGCATACATCAAAAAGTTATGCGCGTGTGTGAATTAATCCAATAAATTAAAATCTTGCAATATAAGAATTCTAATTTTATGTAGGTGAGATATGGAATGCTTATCTGAGTATCATGATATCGTAATGCTTGCTGTTCTACAACGATCTTGGTGTCAAGTGCTGGAAAAACAACTTTAAATTAAAACGAAACTTGGAGTAGTCAAGACGTATTTAAGCTGCAAATAATTTTCGGTTTCATTTCAGATTAGATTTACATTTAATTATGACTTTATTTTAATGCTTCAATAATAATCTTTTCCGGTCAAATAATACTAAATTCAATGGCACCAGAGCCACATGAGGCTAAGGACTATAGGGGTACGAAACATAGGTCTGGGATACGCGGTTAGCCTAACGCGAAATCACATGTGTTTAGTTCGTAAGTATGCTTTGTACTCAGTTTTATCGACAAACTGAAAGGATGAATAGCTGAGTTGACCTAAATCAGCCCGAGAACAGAACCTCCGACTTGTGAGCGCGAAATGCTACCACAACGCCACTGGGCTTCCAGATAATATTATAAGCAAACACTTTAACAACATGTATAAAAAACATCCACCACCTGCGGTTAAACTAGTAACAGAAGGATCAACGCACTGGTCTTCAGTTCAACAGTTCATGAGTTTCAATATATGTTTAGGTGCAGATAATAGAGTTTAAATACTCTTTTCTATATTTAAATATGACTAACATTGAACCAGAGCCGTAGAAATAATATTCCTACAATTAAGCCTCAGTTAGACATGGATTGAAAGCTTTGCCACTGCATAGTGTTCAGGGCAGCATACGAAATCAACAGTATAGTTTTTTTCAACACCTATCACGAAATGTTGCTTTTTTCAGAAGACTTTTCACGGACAGTGAGCCATAATCCTGTGTTACATGGGAAGAAACCAGAAAAATTCCTAAGAAATCACATTGATAGATGTGGAATGAGAAAGCAGAAACGTAATTCCTATTTACCATTATTCAACAGTAATTGATATATCAAACCAGGAACTTTATAGTGATAAATAAAAATCATATATGAACCCATGATTCCAGAATAAAGCCACACTAAGACTAAGAACAAGTGCTTGAAAGTTTTCTAGATTTTCTTCCCTTGGAAAATGTATATTTGCTTCATTACCTATTTACCCAATCGAAAAGTCATATGCGATTGATACCGTGTAACTGCTTCTGTCATAAGATAGATTCACTATATAACAGCGCATTGTGGATTGCCAAATGGCTTACGACTGCTGTAAAGGATTTTAACGCCCACCGCGTAATGTGTCGTTTCAGAAAGAAATTTCACAGATAAAGTTCGCTGTTCAAGCATCCCAAGGGAGGAAAACTCCCAAGCACTCACTCCAGCAGACGTGTATGTAGAATCGCAATATCCATCTCCCGTTATTCAACAGTGGCTCGTTTGAACCCGGAATGTTTCACTCTGAAGAGTCATATGCTATAACGTAGTCCATGATAAGCCATCCTCACTAAGCCTGGTTAAAGTGATCATAAGAAAGACTTGTTATAACCTAGTAATGAAGGTACTATTTTCTAAAGTGAAAGGTTAAAGATTTAACCATCTCCCCTCCGCAATTGAATTTGTTTTCATGCAAAATATCAGTCGAAATGGTAAGAGAAAACTTTTTAATCCTCTCTAGTAAACACATAAATAGAGCCTATTACTTTTAAAAGATCCTAAAAACGATTACAATTACTAAAAACTTTATAATAGTTTTGTTTTTATTCGAGTATTAAAAAATCAGATTGTTTAATATTCGAAATTTAAAAGATCAGAAAGAATAAAACACAAAAAATTCATAATTTTATGAAAATATAACTCAGATGTAAGAAAATAAAATATTTAACATAAATTTAGAATTTTTCTCAGTTAATTGAAATTTACATAATTTAAATTCTAAAATAATTTTTTTACATTATGCCACCTTCAGCATTTTAGGTTAACTTTAAACAGACTTCGTGATAGATGAGTACATGAAGCACTTTAATCCTGATGTAGACCGACAGAAAATAAACTAGGTTAACGAATTTTTTTCTTGAAAGAAATATAAGGCAGCTTTAATGTAGAAAATGCACTTTTGGAATCAGAGATAAGACAGCCTCTTTACAAAGACGATCTGCGCCCCCCTCTTTTAGAAACGAGCTTAATGACAGTAATCCACTAAAGAAAAAAAATTGACTCTAAAATTGCACTTTAATAAAGAGCCTCTCACTCGGGAAAAGATAAATTAAAAATATACGTGGCAACTTTTCTTGTTGCCAAAAACAAGAGTGAAATATAAGACACTGCATCATTAAACATGCCTGGGTCTTTCGAGCTCCTGTGTATATTTGAGTGATTTTGAGGTTAATAAAATAATTGAAATCTATTTACATGTTTATCAATTTTTAATGAAAAATTTTCTTATTTAATGAGTTTCCTAAATGACTAAAATTTTAAAAAAATTTTAAATTAATTTTAACAAAATAAATAATAAATTTTGGTATAACAAAATTAACAATTTATGGTAATGTTAAAAATTAGACTCGTTTTTAAGTTATATATGTTTTTGAAAATAGAAGAAAACAGAATGCTTTAAAATTAACACTAAAGCAAAATGAAAAATATTCAAGTTCAACAATTAGACAGAATTTTTATTTCTCGTTTTATAAGCTTATTTCTTTATTTATATCAAGTAAATTGAATCGGATATTGTATTGTTGGTATATTGATGAATTGATAAGTCCTCATTTTTTCATGCATAAAAAAGCATTAATGATTAGAAATATCAGTGTTCTGTAAAAACTGAATCAAATAAATTTAAAAAAATCTAACCGACATCATCCAATAATTACAAATACTTTTCAATTAAAACACAAATAAATATAAATATGCTAATTAAATTATAAAAAAAATATTCAATAACAAATATATAAAAATGGTATAAAAAATGCTTTTTAAGAAAAAATGTGTTATTTTTTCAACAAATTTTTTAAAACTCAGCATTAACAGACATTTTTTCTGATTATCCAAGGATGGTGTTTATGAACGTATGAGGTTTCTAATAATGGTTTAAAAACCGATACTATTAGCGATATTCAATTGATTTGAACATGAATAAAAAAGTAGCATGTACTTATTTAAAAGAAGGGAAAAAATTCACAAAGTAACATTAACAACTTTAGAAAGCCATTTTTTAAAATGAAAACCAAGAAAAAATTTAATCAAAAAAAATGTCGCTTGAAAAAAGAATCTCGAAAAATAATTAGCAAAAGGAAAATAGTTTTGGCAAATAATTGATGCAATTTGCTTTTAAATTAGAATAAAATTTTATTTTCACTTAAATTATTTACTTGATATTTAAAATCGTTTGAAAAAAAAATCGGAGAAGCATAGTACTGTTGAAAATTCTCCGTGGTAAATTTTAAAATACATCAAGATGCGATTTTCAGATACAAATGCAAGAAAGAAAAAATCTTTCTTTCGGGTTAAAACCTACACTGTTGAAGAATCTAAGACACAAGACCGCATTTGAGGTAAATACAGACGAAATCATTTTTACACAATACAAAGGAATTAAATGTCAAAAAACGGTTCAAATCAAATCTGACTAAAATGAAAAACACAAAAACCCTACAGATGTCAGATTTATGGATAAAGAAAGTTTTCAAAATGACTAATCATTGCATAAATATAAAAGGGTTGTATATTAAACGTCCAAACCACTCTCCCTAATATTCTTTAAATTCGAAGGGTACTTACATATATATAGACACATAGAAATGGAAACATACAAATATTCACGTTAGTATTTTCATTTAAAATTGGTGAAGAACTCGAAGACATAAGATACTAAATTAATAAATTTTAATTCTTTCAGGTGGTATCATTCTACCTGTAGGTGCCAGGGTGGGACAAATTGAATTTATAAAATTTCTTGTAATTCGGTTTAAGGTAAAAAATATTTCACAGGAATTTTAATTAATATATAAGGCCAGTGGAGGCGCAAAATTATTGTGACACATGGACGGCAGCTACCCTAAGAACAGCCCTGCTTTCAAGTAATATATATAAATATATATATAATAGTTTGGGGAAAAAGAAATCCATTATTTTCACGTGAACTTTATGTAACTTCTTTTGGATTCGCTTTGTAAAAAGGTTTAAAACAGTTTTCATGTAGATTTTTAGGTCTTGCGCGTTACAACTGCTGACTTGCGGTCAACTTCCACCATTTTTGATATTTTACAGACATTTTCGACGATGCTGTATCCACATGCGAGGTGCATCTCTAACATCAAAAATACCCGAAAGGAATCGACGAAACAAAAATTGTACGTAACTGGTTGTTACAGTCTTATATAGGATGATAAACACCTTTCACAATTTTAGCCCCCTGACAATCTTTTTCATTGTTACAAGAGACAAACGAAAATGTAT
>JAPDSC010031242.1:0-27313 GCA_026290005.1 Latrodectus geometricus | reverse complement strand
TTGGCGTTGTCCTTTTGGGGTTAGGCTAATTAATTTACAAATAAACTCATTTCTAAGAATTACCGTGAGGAGACTAAAATATTTTGGGGTCAAAGCAAAATGTCTTGTTGGAGTGCCGCCAAATTCCCTATGTGCTGAATTCCTGAGTAGATTATTCACTATTAGTAGTTGGTAATTATTGCCATTAGTCTCATACCACAAGTGGTTCTCGACCGCAAATCATTAGAAAATATATGTTCCTGGGTGAATGAACGAAGACAACACAAAAGGAATACGTCTGTTTACTGTAGTTGACATAGCAACTTTTCTTCCCATTCGAAGTAAGTAGAACGAAAATTAAATATATTTCGATACATCAAAAATTTGTATAAATCCATCAACAGATAAGAAACATATTCATATCCTATAAGCTATAAATATGATAAATATAAATTTCTTAAATGTGTCCAATCAATATTTTTAAAGACAGTAAAAGCTCTTGTTCTGAGTTTTTATCGTATACTTGAAAACTTATACCGCACTAGTATTATTATAATGTTAAGGTATAGAAAATAAACATGAGACATGGTCTAGTAATCTTACTTTGATGTAAAATCACGAGGTTTTCCTCGCACACACATTTGCGAGATAAAAATAGAGAAGGAAATCTAAGTTCTCCTTATGTTTTCTTTAATATTAACAGTGATCCAATAAGCAAAGGAGTCATCTTCTTGATAGAAAGGTAGTCAGTTTGATCCAACTTAGCCAAAATAAATCGTGTGAAAACAGTATGCTTATTAAGAATGCTTTAAGTTCAATGTTCCTTCACTGGTGAGATGCAGTGATTGGTTTGGTATCACTTTATTGAATACCAACACCACGAAGATCATGAATCAAAACTATCTTTATGTATATTCGAGATCATCGTAGTAAGTTTCAGTAAACCTTTAATGTGTTATAAATACGTACATACAAAAACAATTAATATCAAAAAAGAAACATTAAGTGATCATACAGTGGATGCCTTCATGAGTAATATCAAATTGAGGATGCTTGCATGGGTAATGATTGCAGATGTATAGCTAACGCTTGGCTCTTTGGTTCATGGATTCGAACCACATCTTGGACTTGGATGTGTGCAATGTGCCACTTTAAACTGTAAGTCATGTTCTTATTGGTGTCATATGAAAAAGCGCGAAACGCGACAAATCCAACAAGCGATATTTATCACAGCACCACAAATTAAACATTAATCTGAATTACCACTGTTGAATAAATAAGAAAAAAAGATGCTTTTATACATAAAACACATTCAATTACAATATAAATATTTACCAAAACAAAACTCTTTTATAAGCCTAAAAATATTGCAGATATTTATTTTAGAAATGTCTATGAAAAAGAGATCATATAAAAAGAAAGTCATTCGGACCACGATATATTTATAAAGAAAAATACGCTGTAAAATTTAACGCTTAAAAACGTTCTATTAAGATTTTTCATTCATTTAGTTTGATTAACATAAATACAAAGATATATATATATATATATATATATATATATATATATATATATAACTCTGAAAAAAATTGTTCAGTGATGATTAAATTTCCGAAACGTGTCAATAAAAAAAACGCGGGTTAACATAATCGTTCCCATATCTCACACGAGCAGACGATCATTACCAGAAAGGAAAAAAATTCCCTTTCATCCAAGTTACAAGCATGACAAGGAGGGAGAACAAGGAGACCGCGGGGAAAAAAAGAAAAAAAAACGGGAGGATGCCAATTGACAGTTATTTATTCTTCGCCAACTCATAATTTATGAATTGACCATTTAATAGGTGAGCAGGTAAAAGGAGGAGTAATCTTTCTTTTTTTTCCCCCTTCATTTCTTTGATGGTATTTAACCTTGACCTGAGAGTAGCTAATGTTGCGATTTTATTGATGCCCAATTATGATGCATTGGCACAAGGCCAATTTAACTAAATATCGCATTTTGTATTACGAAATACCAAGTGTTTGTATTGTCAGAAAAAAATAAATGCGTATGTTTTTCTTTTCCTTATCTGATGTAGGAATTTTCGTCGATGGCATTCCAAGATGTTAAGTAACCGCATGGACAATGCGTCGTTAAATTGGAGTGGCACAAGCTGCGGTGTTCGTTTTCGGGGAAAATATGGCAATTTGTTACCATACACTCTTCATACAAGTGAGATTCAAATGAGAAGCAATGCAAGACAAATTTATAACTTTTTCATAGTCAGAAAAATATAGGGTACTTAAGGCTAAAGAATTAGGGTATTTTATACTCTTAACCTTATCACAAAGTATTGAAAAAGGGCAAAAAGAAAAGAAATAATCTTTGCATCAAATAATTAGGAGTTAGTTATGGAGATGAAATATCTTAATTTTCAGTATAACTGTTCCTATTTTTTGAAATATTAGTTTGGGGAAAAAGTAATCCATTAATTTTTCGATAGACGTCTGTAGTGATCGATATCTCATGAGGTATCTGACAAACAATTTCAGATTTATGCTCGTTGGAAAGGTGACATTTGACACTAAAATATCCTCTTGCGGTTTTTTGTTTGATTAATTCAGTTACGAGTAAAAGGTTTTAAAAAGGGAAGACAACAAACAGAAAACTCGATACATTTTCGTTTTTCTCTTGTAATGGCGAAAAAGATAGCCGGGTGGCTAAAATTGTGAAAGGTGTTTATCGTCCTATATAAGACTGTAACAACTAGTTACGTACAATTTTTGTTTCGTCGATTCCGTTCGGGTATTTTTGATGTTAGAGATGCACCTCGCATGTGGATACAGCATCGTCGAAAATGTCTATAAAATATCAAAAATGATCGAAGTTAACCGCATGTTAGCAGTCGTAACGCGCAAGACCTAAAAATCTACATGAAAGCTGTTTTAAACCTTTTTACAAAGTGAATCCAAAAGAAGTTACGTAAAGTTCACGTAAAAATAATGGATTTCTTTTTCCCCAACTTAATATATTTGTAACTAATTTCAAACTATATTTTGAAAGGAACTTAAATACAGAGAAAATTAGAAAAGCTTTAAAATTCCCAATTCGAATTTAATGATTCGCATCTTTGGAATACTTATCTATATATTCATAAAGTTTTAACTCAAAATTTTAACAAAAATAGATTTATTAGTTCTCACTATTTCTAGTTATCATAGTAAATCTTTCATGCTTTTTAAGTAAAATTACTTCCAATTACTTTTAATTTAAGTTATAATTATTAGAAAAGTATTTGTTCAAAGTAATTTAACTACAGGGAGTTTTTGTGAACATACCATATTTAGCAAATTGAGGTACTAAAATTTATTTGATATCAGTTGTGTAAACTTTCTCAAAAATTGTTTAATATGCTTGAATTGTTCTCATAATCATGGTACAAAAAATTTAATTTTGAATATAATCAGTGGTAGCAAGCAAGATTTGTACAAATTTCTTGCTCATATATCTGCTAAAATTCATAAATCACAACTAAATTTTCTCAAATGTTTTTGATCACAATTTTGTTTTGACTGTTTTAATGTTATGAATGCAAATACTTCAAACATAAAATTTCAAAACAGCAATTTTTTTTAAGAGCTCTTTTAGTGAAATAGCAACAATTCAAAATTTCATTTATATTTTCAATGTATATTTTTAATCCTTAAAGAACAGAACATTCAGTCAAATTTTTTTTAATCATTTTCAAATAAAATATTTGAAGACTTCCAGATATCAGAAACTTTCTAAAATCAGATTCAAATTCGAATTCAAGGTACTTTAAAATATTATACGTGGAACACTTATTTTATTCCTTCCCTGTTATATTCTAATCATAAAAAGAAATTAAACACCGTATTGATTTTACATACATCAGTACAATATTGCTTATATTTGTGAGTACTTCTCAATGGAATTCAGGATTCCGGAATCTTGAATAAATCATTAACAGAACTTAAATTTCAATATTTTTAAAATATAACTTTTATCCCATATTACATTATAATAATTGATACCGTATCCACTGTGTTTGATGCTTTATATTTGTTCAAGTGCCATAATCAAAATTATCAAACGGGCATAACACATGAATATAACTAATCAAATAATTAAAATTACAAAATATCATTATCTTGATCTCAATTTGGGATTCAAATAGAAACCTTAAAATACACACAACAGTCTTACAATTGACAGATAGGGTTGGAGAAATTTTTAAAGAAAAAATCAAGTTCCACCGTCTACCATAATCCCATTTGAGCTAAGTTGCGGTAACTGTAAGATGTCAATTGCGCTATGAAGTAATCTGTAGTTTTAAAGCTTCCTTTTCAGTCACGTCACATGTCAGTCTCTGCTGTCAATTAAGATTGGGAACTCTGGAACTGAGCCAACCGCTAATATTCTGTCTCTCCGCAATGTTGGAAGCAAGGGTTGAAAAGTTTTCTTACTCATCATTCGAGGAGTTAAATGATGAACGCGAATTTAAAAAGTATGAACAGTTGTATTTATAGTGCCATGTATATTATGAAGACGAAAAAATATTTTATTATAATCCGTTCAATTAAAACAACTAATTTAGGTGCGTAAATGACAAAATTAATACTTAAATTTTATATAAATAAGGACTTTTTTTAATTTCCAAAACCGAAATATTCTAAGATAGCTAATTCTTGTTTAAAATATAGTTTTCAAACGACACCACAAATGTTTATATCTAAACAATTTTAGAAAATAATGGATATTTAAAGTAGCGACAGACAAAAATGCAGAGAAATTTAATTTTTCTAATAGATTAAGTTTTAATAAATATATAACTAAATTTATTTGCATACGTAATTTTTAATTTTAGAAATATTACAAATAAAAATTTTGTATCTAGATAAACTTTTTATAAAGATATTAAGAAATTAAACGTATAATTTTAAGGAAATCTGAATAATTATTTAATACATTAAGTTTTAAATATTTCTTTTTATCTTATCTTGTTTATTATAAATATTGTTGGATATAGAGCACTAGTTTTTTTCATTATGCGATGACAACATTTCAAATTTTAAATAGTAAACTAGAAATAATAAAGAAATTCAATAAAGAATAATAAAGAATAAAGAAACTCAAAAAATAATAAAGAAATTCAAAAAATTTCTTTACAACTTTTGTTAGTAAATAGTTTTTTGTTATGCGAAATTTAACAATAATTTTTAAAGAAGAATCATAATGATGGAATCAAGGTTATACACAAATTAAAAGACAAGTATTTATAGCAATTATTTAAATTTGGATGTGATATCCATGTAATTTTAACTTTTGTCTAAGCACTATGCCTAACACAGAGTACATATATTTCAATTTTACTGAAATGTGTGAGATGGAATGGGATTCTTGCTTTGTTATGTTGGCTTGTGACACGTCAGAGTACCTTACAATACATCTAAATGTGATTGAATGTCAAATTGAAACCACTGATAGTATTATTAAGCGTTATGACAGCGCATGTTGTTCATCAACAATGACAAAATTATATTCATAACCTCTTTACACGAGACAACAGTCAACCACTGACAGAAATGCTGACTTCATCCTGGAGATCACATTCTTCCAGTTAAACATCGTCCAACTTGTTCGAGTTCGACATGAAAATTCACACCAACCATATTGAGAAAATAGTAGTAGTTCCTTTCACAAACGTCAAGATCTATACTCATAGCAACAGTTTATCTAGGGATAGTATATATCTTGGCAACATTGTATTAATACAAACTAGCAAATGACGTTAAATGGATGACAGTGACATAGTTGATGTAGATATGACCTACTTTTTGATTGCTCGATTCTTTCCTTTCGCACATTCATTGTTACGAAGTAGCGCCTTCTTGATGCATTTTTTTACCCAACGCTGTCGAGACCATACAATTGTCATTCTACTTCAATTTATGTGCAGGATGATAAATTTGCTCAATCAATCTCTTTCTCACCATTAGATGATGTTACTTATTTTGCAGTGGGATATGTGTTAACAGCATCGAAGTTAGTTAAAACATTGTTCTTTAAACTCCAACAAAAATGATAAACTTATTCTGATATCTAGAAAATTCGAATACCTTATTTTTTAAATGATGCTTGCTGGCATTTTTAATTAACGCTTAAAATTCCTCTAAAATTTATCGTCACAGTAAGATTTGCAGATCTAGTTTAATATTTTTTAGGTCTGTACATATTTTTTTATACAAAAATGCATATAATTTTCATAACTGAAGTTACCGAATATTCCTTGGTCGTTTCTGAATTCAATTCCAATTAAAGTCATTTCCTCAGAAAATCATATTTTTAAGTTTCTTGCCCTCAGCTTCAGACGACTTTTGAATTGTATTTTAAGAAACATATTTAATGCACCTGGTGTGAGTTGGCAACACGCCAAGATATATTAAGGGAGAAAATGTGTCGAATCGTCTGAAATTATCGCAGCACAGCATAACGAATGGTAAAAAAAGTAAACAAATGGAAATCTGGCTATATGTGTTTTTATTCCCAGAAATCCGAAAAGCTCCCCCAAGAACTAAATATAGAGCTGTAGGAGAAAGAACATCAGTTTATCTTGCACACACCCTTAGCACGTCGAAAAACAAATACTTACTGTTCCAAAACTTTCCGAGTTTATACCGTTATTATAACGAGCATACCTGGAACTAGCGACATCTAATTTTAGTAATTCTAAGGTAGCCGTTTTTGTTCGATAGCAGACGAAATGGAATCGGAAAAAAAAAAAACTATTCGAAAAACTGGGAACTTTCCGTGAGAACAATTATTCTTTTGTTTCTGGAATACAAAAAATGCTTGTAGAAAGCATAATACATGGATTTTTTCAGAATTGGTTTTTAAAATTATGGTTGTCATTATTCTTTTGAAATGCAAAAGGTTGCGAAATACACATCATAGTTTGTATTAAATTTCTTTAAATATCTTTCTCAATAATAATATCCCCCAGCGATTTTATATTTTAATAGGTTTATTTATTCCACAATTGAGTACGATGAAGCTCATAATGTTTGATAATAAATACATTTATAGTCGTTGTTGCATAATATTAATTTAATATTATTAAACATTAATAATAGTGGTATATAAAATTAAATATATACTATTATCATATCATTTGAATAACAAGGTATATTATTTGAGTATTTTACCTATACTGATATAATTTTAGGAATATATATATATATAGATAGATAGATAGATAGATAGATAGATAGATAGATATAGATATATACGATACACTTATAGTGTTAAAATTCGAATAATATCAAGTTCAGTTTTTTTAATTATAAAAACACCATATAAATTATGTTTTACACATTCTCTTAATACTTATATCAAGAAAACTTAAGTAAAATTTAAAGTAAGTACTTAAGTAGTAATATTTACTTAAGTACTTTCTCGACTAGAGTAAAAATTAAGAAACTAGTATATACAGCAATCTTTGAGAAAGTAATATAAGACCACTGTGAAGACAACTAACTGCTTCTTAAAATTAAAAAAAATCCGTTGAAATAGACACATGATAAAATATATTTCAAAATTTCCGTTGAATTTTAAACAATGGGAATAAACAGATTGCCTAGAATCTTCCTCATCTCTATTCTTATATTTGTTAAATTTTTACGATCAAATTTCTCAATTATGAATTTCCAATAAATTTAATCCTTATGAATTTGAAACTAATCTTAACAATCATGCTATTTTATTTTTTACTCTTTCAGAAAATTTTAATATTTTAGAAATTTTTTACAAGAGTTTTCGAAATAATAAAGAAGAACGTGCTCAAATTTTGAACGAAACCATCAATAATTTTGGACTTGCACAGCATGACCTTTTTTTTTTTTTACCACCAATTTATGGAAGCTTGCGACTGTTTAAAAGGCGTCATTAATTCTTTTAGAACAAAGAACATTAGCGTCGAATTTTGATCAAATCCTCCAAATGACCTGATGATATAATTATTTCTGATAAGTATATATTATATTCACATAGGTTCTGTGATGTCGAGTTGTTAAAAGAATCGTGTTGGCGATTGGAAAATAATAGAATTGATTAATAAGCAGAAAAATACTGGCATATTGAGAGTATATATATATATATATATATATATATATATATATATATATATATATATACTGGCGCCAAATATCACAACAGAGTATGTAAATTTAGGGAAAAAAATTGTTAAAAACTTGAAAGGAAATAAATTAAAAGAAAGTGTAATAAAATTAAACATTAAATATTCGATATACATAAAAATAAATAAATATTTAGGTTTTGTAAATACATTAGTTTTAGTAGCTAGATAGATGTATTGTATATTATATTCATATATTTTTTATGTTTATATGTTATAAATAAAAAATGACAGGTATGTGATTTATTGCAGTACAAGAAAATGAATTGAAAAACAGGTATCGACCAATCGATATTTTGTTCTTTAGAGCTTCAATTGTTTCTCTTTTTTCAGTTGAGTGAAAACACCATGTTCTTCAATTGTACTGTTTTTTTTTTCTTAAGATTTCAGCACCGTAATTTAAGGGAAAGGAAATAGCAAAAAAAGCAAATAAGTGTTTTAGTTGGAACAAATAATTTATCATGGAAAGAAACGTAAAAAAGTTAATTCAAGGCAGTAAATCTGCTGCACTATTTTCACTTCAAGACACTCAATACTGTTAATGATACGGAGTTAAAAAAAAAAAAATGCTGCCACTGCCCATATTGTGTTTTGATTCAATAGCTTGAAAGATTTCTAGCTCAGAGCTTAATGCGTTTAGGTGACAGAGTTGGAAGATAGAATAAGAAGAAAAAGAGAAAAAAATGCCGGACATTACCCAGAACGATAAGTTTCAGAGTTAGCTGTCAGAATCAGATTGCAGCGCTTAATTTTATGAAAAGAAATAAAAAAAAAAAAACCTTCTTTTCGTATAGAGAAAATGAACGATAAATCATATCTCAGGAATTCATTTCAGAACAGAAAAATCACGAAATATGTAAGAAAATGCATTACGGGACGAATAAAGCGAACAATATTGATTTTTTTCGAAATGGTGCAATATATTTTCCCGTTTATTCATTTTTAAACATTAAAAAAAATTTGACTTTTGATTTCATTAGGTTAATGAAGATTGAGAAAAGTTTTCTCACTTATACAAAACATGCTAAGAGTGCTTTTTCGAAAATAAAAATTGATGTTTTATCTATAAGATATGAAGTTTAAAATGTCTTTTCACGTTTTCAGTTATACACATTAAGTAATAACATTGAAATATTATAAAATTACTGAAATCTTTTGAACTTTTAGATTATTATAGACATTTGTTAGAAAAAAAAATGGGTATAAATGCAACTAAAGAGAGAGAATAAGCATGTTGTATGAATTGCTTGAAAAGTAATCAGGAGATAAGCCACTAAATGTGAAATGAAAACAGAAAATTTTCAAGATTTAAAACCTTTTGTAATCTCTCATGTTCGGAAAAAGCCCTACCTTCATCGGATTTTCATACTGTACACATATTGTCACTCAGACAGTCCAAAATGTGACTATCAGACCCGGACATTGCAGTCTAAAAATAAATCTATTTGTCTAGATAAACAACAAGCACGCATATCGAAACTCTGAGCTATACTAATTGGTTAACGGCTAAATTCATCAACTTTCTATAACCATGTGCTATGATATCAACACGTAGATTGGTACTTTCTTAATCACGTCATATCAGCATAAAGGCATTCAAGCTCACGAATAAACACATCTCTCAGCGCAACGATCTCTGATGGAATCAAAGAAAAACAAATTAGATGAGTGAATTCGTTTGCTTATCAGGTTTTTATTTTACTAATAACATGTTTATCAATCAGTGTGCATGAAAAACATATAGAAACTGATATATTGAAGTTTGCAGAAGCACTATTACTCACACTACAGTAACAGTCCGATTAACTGAATTCAGAATCAAAGTCAAATGAAATTAATCAAACTTTATAAAGTTACTGTGAGAATGCAAGTAATTGAGAAACCCTGTCATCTTCGACTTTGAAAGCAATGATGTTAAACTAAAAAATTAACTATGAACACCAGATTGAGAATGTACTGTGCTCTTCACTTTTAAAAGACACTCAACAGTCAGTATGGCAAATAAACAAGGTACAGATAGTCTGAAACTGACTTTAGGTATTGCCTCTGGTTGCGTGTATATCGCACTTGTGGTTCGGTTGCTTACTAGGTTAGAAAGTTACGAATCTCCCCTGCCCGAACGTACCCAATCCGACATGAATTAATTGTGTGTGACTTTGACTCCATCCCAAAATGAAACACTTGGTTGCTTTAAAACTGTTCCATTCTTCGGGCAATTTAAAAGCTCTTTTAAGAAAGAGCAATCAAATTTGCCCAATGGCACAGCCTTCCGTCAATGGCGGATAAAACATTTTTGAGTATATTGAAACTGTGAGGATGTTTTACAGATGTATTTTATTTTTAATATTTTGTAATCAGAAAATAGTAGATTTTTTTATAAATTGATATTTACCAATACAGCATTATTTTTGTTATAAATTTAAATTTTAACGTTTTTATCAATAGTAGACTCGAAAAAAATCACGATAAATTTCTATTAAAATAATCTTATTTTTTGTAAATTTTTAAAAAAAATGAAAAGCTGAATATATATAATTAATGGTAATATTCAGTAAATTGTTATAATATTTACAGTGCAGACTTTTTCGCAGGCAACTTTCCACCTTACTGCGTGCAAATTGCTTTAACTGCTAAATTACATAGCATTTTAAAAATGTTAACATACTTTTATGGATCAAATGATTTACAAAAATTCTCTTTCTGTCTTTTAGTTCACTTCCATGCACATAAATATGTTTCTCCTACTCTAAAGATGTAAATAACTTTTTTATAAAAAATTTAAGTGAATTTTACGAAATGTCAGTCTATAGCAATATGATTTGAAGTTTCGAGATTTTGTGAACAATAAAAAACTATTTTCACTTATAAATCATTCCATTATATCAATTAACCTTGACTCGAAAATAGTTTGTTTAATTTTAGTAAAATAAAGATAGACTGCAAGGCATTTAAAAAATACGGTATGTTTTTTTATAATTAAACTAAAGTTTCATTTAAAATTTTGGACTCTTTCGAAATTGAGCCTGCCAATGTGGATGTGATTTATCAAAATGACAGGGCCACAGTTAACTATAAAAATTCCTTAAAAACAAGCTACTAACTCTAACATGATTTTAAATTGCTTCTTTTTTTTTTAAGGAGACAGTTGCATTTCACAATTTTGATGTTTACAAATTCTGTTTTAAAGAAAAACTATTAATGACGAGTTTAAAAACGAATTAATTATACTCTTTTACTATTATTATTATTTAATTAATTTTAGGAAATATTTCTAGAAAAAGCTACTAGTACAATGATATATACCCTTCTGAACCATATAAATGATATAATACTATAAAGCTAAAAGTGAAAACGACAGACATAAAATTTCTCCCTTGAATCAATATTAGCAGAAATAAAGCACATTCTCTGAAATTGAGCTAATAAAAAATTCTCACAAAAACACATACGTGGTTGTACATTGAGTCTAAGCGAATGTTTTAAAATTACTATTGGGACCGTTTACCAAAAAAAGTTTTTGCAAACCATTTTATGTTATGATGAAGGTGAAAGCTTAAGAAATAAAATTTTAGGAAAACTCAAAATAACTCTCTCTCTCTCTAAATTACTTCATGAAAAATAAAGTCTCTAAATATTGATCGATTACGGAGATCATAATTCTAGAAAACTAGTGAACAAACTATTGTACAATAGGAAAAATTTGCCAGACATAATAAAAAAGTATATCAACAAAAGAAAACTTAATTTGAAAACAAACTATACTGTTTGAGAAGTTTAAAAAATATTTGTTACAAGATATATGTTATATATTTGTGTTTTATACACAAAATAAATTTTTTAACATTTAAGTACACTTATTCCAAAAGCACTGATGTTTTTTGTAAAAGTTTCCATATAATCAGAAAATGTATTTAAAATTAATTTCTTTGTTCAAATATATTTTATTTAAAAAAAAATGTACAATGCGTTCTTTAATTGAAATTTTAAAAATTTAAAAAAAAAGCTTTACATTTTTGTCTGAAAATTTTTAATCATATATTTTTATTTTCATATCTTATAAATATTTATTCTTGTGTATCTTATTATTCTATACAAAGAGGTTAAATTAAATACGACAAAAAAGATTAAAAAAAGATAGAGAAAAAAGAGAAATTAGCTCCAACCAATCACAAAATTTTCCCGTTTCCTCTAAACTTTTAACTTTTTTAAAGCAAAAATGACTAAATTTATGGAACATTGCTTTGTATTGTGTTAACCTAGATAAAATAAAACAAATTATTTAAATTGTTAAAATAAAAGAAAACGACTTTGAAAAACAAACTAAAATATCCCATTAAAATTATTATTTTAGAGAGAAAATGAATACATAAAAAAGAGTTTTCCTGTTTTACTAAACCAGACTTCTTTCTTTGTTAAAGGAATGAAATAAAAAAAACTAATTCTCAAATTGAAAAATAAATTTTAACTTTTACGAAATGAATTTTAAAGGAAATATTAGACGTAAAACATTTTTAAGTCAAACTTACTCTCAACCCACGCAATTTTTGAATTAAACATAATTTTATTTTTCAAATTTAAACTGCCCATTACCATAGATGTTAACATCATCACGATTAGTTATATACTGCTCCATTTCGTATTATATCTGCCTAATATAGAGGATATTACGAGGTTGTTCAAAGTATAGAAAAGTTTTTAAAAATTCATAAATTTAGCAATGTAGTTAATAGATCGTATTTAACAAAGAACTTACTCAATTTTAACTTGTTTAAATTTAATATTACTCATACACACAATATACATACATATAAACTTAATATTTAAGGGAAGACAATATATATTGCTTTGTATATAGGCTGTTTTCTTTATATAATTAATACGAAATGTGATGATTGTGGAATAAAATGTTAAAATTATTTCTGATATCTAGAAACAATTTGCTTGTTTAGTATCAGATTACGAAATATTCATTTGCATAAAGAAATATTTTATACGAGCAAAAGATAAAGGTGGCTTTTTAAAGAACATAAAACAATTATATATCATTTATTCTCGAAAATTTCACTTGATAACAGAAAGAAAAAAAGATTATATTAAATAGCGCGCGTTAGACGCGTGTCTCCTTTAAGCACTATTTTATTCTTCATTCAAATTCAATAAACGCATGATTAAATTTCTTTTATTTTTTAAAAAAAAAAAAAAACAATGCTGTCTTTTGTAAGGGTCTAGGAAATTAGGTCTCAGATTTTACAATAGGCAAATAAAAAGTCGAAGGGGCTGGAACATGTAACGCTCGGATTGGAATGAGATTTGTATCATTCGGATCAGTAACATCCCTAGGAGGAAGTATTAGGAATTCTGAAGTGATTGCCATCGGAATAGATTGTATTTTGGAAAGTATTGTTTTGTGTATTCGTCTGCTGTTTGTTTAACTAAAACACAAACGGATGATAATGTAACAAAGAACAAGTGTCCACAACAAAGAGTTTAATGAAACAATATCACTAATGATTAAAGCAAACAAATATATTTGCATTATCTGTACAAAAAAGAAAATGGACCTGATTCAAATCGCTGAATTGAGTTTTTCGATATATGAAACTTATTTTTAAAGTTAACTATTACGGATGTTTATATAAACTTATATTTCAAGATATTTTAAATTTATGTTTGGTATTTTGAAAACATTAAATGTAGTCATAAAAGATTAAAATTGAAAACAGAATTATCGTCATTAAAACATAGAAATAAGTTATAAATTTTATTGAATTTGCATTTAAATCGGAACAAGGAATTAATAAACTTTTTTAAATTTAAAATACATTGACAGAAATGATTAGAAAAATTTTTTGTTTGTAGATAAATTTATTTATTATCTACTTCCAATAGAAAATATTTCTATTTACAAGTAAGTATAATATAGAATCTATTTGTAAGAATGAAAATATATTTCAAATCCAATAAAAATATTACACTACAATCTCCATTAATATGAAAAAATGTTTAATAAAAAATCTAACTATCAGAAAAATAGTTTTTATATTGATTTTTTTTAATTTATTCTAAAAATACATTTTTTTGGCAATAAAAATTAGCATATCAAAAACTTATAAAGGAGCTTTGCTTTACATTTTTAGCGTAAAAGCATCTGAACAAAACTTAAGAGAAAAATGTCAACAAATCCGCCAGCAGTGGCTGAGTAGTTTGTGTTCCTTTCTAAAAGGCTGTTGGTTCTGGGTTCGAATCCCGGTTCGGGCATGGAAGTACCTTTCTTTCTCGGTGTATCTTACCCTTAAGATGATGGATGGATATGGTCCATTCCATAAACCGGTTTGTGGTGTGATGTGGATAATGCTACTCGCTTCCGGGACTAAAAACAGTTGCCCACTGCGTAACGATAAATGAGTAGCAGTTTCCGAAAAAAAAAAATTCAACAGAAACAAGGAAAAGAATAAAAAAGGAAGATGCTACATTTGAAGAAAAAACATTTCAGAAATCTTGTGAAATATCTTATCTTTATATCAATCTGTTAAGAAGTCAAGAAAAAGGAAATAATTTAAAAAAAAATTGAATTTCGAAATGATTATAATATTAAATAAAAGACAAAATTTATTGCCTTACGATCAGAAGCATATAAGTATGCCCACTTATTATATTAAAATAAAATACCAAAAACAAGTTGCTTCAACCAGAAAATGGGTATTACTAAGCTTCAACAAAGATAAATATTAATATTGATAAAATTAAGAAACAAGGAATAAAATACTTATAAATCATGATGAAAAAATACCAATCAATTTAAAACAGTGTTTGTAAATTATTTCATAAGGAATCATTTCTTCATAAACAGAGAGAGAATGTAGTAATAATTAGTAAAAGTAATTAACCATACAGCTTTAATGGATATAAAAAACGAATTGCGCTATACTCATAGCTTCATAGGAATTTAATTAATATCAATATATTTATTCTTTTAAGCAAAAAATTTTCGCTTCATGTTGGGAAAAAGGATAAAAATAGTGTCGCAAGACGGTGATAAAATAAGAATTCTCCATTTTTAATTTTTGTTTGAAGAAAAGGTTTGGGGAAATTACACTTCATATTTTTATCTTTCAAAAAAGATAAACAGAAAAATAAAAATAACTAATTAAATATTTAGATGCATAGAAAGTTTTTTTTTTTGTCGTAAAGGGTTTAATGGAATAATTAATTTTAGAAGACAAGTATTTTTTAAATTAATTTTTGTCATTTTTAAAGAGATGTTCAGCAAAAGAATTCAATGGGGGAAAAAACAATCTGTTTTTTATATTTATGAAATTTAAAAGTACTGCCATATGAAATATAGTTAATGAAAACTTATTTCACACAGATGATTAAGAACACAAATTAAATACCAGGTTATTTTCGTGAAACAGTATTCCTCAATTCCTTACATAGTACTGAAAATTATCACGAACAAAAATAATTTTTCTTTTATCATTTAGAAGTTTATATTGAAATGAGTATGTATTTATTTATTTTTATTTATATACAAAAATAAATTTCTGTGTCGAATTAGAATAAAACATAGATGCATTAATGCTTATAGGTTTTTTTTTCTTTTATTTCGTTACTAACACTTTTTTGTAATACTACTTATGAGATTAAACAAGTATAGTTAAAGAGAATATTATCAAAAACTATTAATAAAAATAAATATTCTTAAATTATTTTTACTAGCACATTTCCTGTTATTGAAATAATAATAACTAATTTGTTAAACGGTAGAATAATTAAAGTGTTTTCTGTTTCTGAACTTAAATAATTAATATTAAAATATATTACCTACAATAAACACATCAAATTCCATTGTTTTTTATAAAGCAACACAGTAAATCTAACAAGTGTAAACTCAAATGTTTTGTAAATTATAAAAATGTTAGTAAATTTTAAAAGAAACAGAAATTTTACTAAGTAAATATGATTGATCAATAAGAGCTCAAAATTTTTAATTACTCAAAGTAGTAATTAGTATTTCACCCGAAATTATAATCAGAAAGCAAATAATTAAACAATTTATATTGTCAATTTGTTGATTTTCTCAGCATCGTTTTTTTAATTTACTAACATCTCATGAAAGTAAATTTATTTTGACTAATTCTAAACCTCTCCCTAAAATTATTTATGTTTAGTGATTCATATGACGAATCTAGCCGATAGAAAGAATACAAAATTAGCATATTATTCAAAAGTCCTTTTATTATTTACTTTTGATGAAATACTATTTAATAAATTTTTATATATAAAACTCATTCACGAAATTTTTTAAAAATCCACAAAAAGTAAAGTATTCAGATGATATTAGTGATTTAAATTTAAAAAAAGAGTAAATCATCGAACGATATGAATTGAAGAAATATGTTTAAGTTAAGAACATCCAATTTAATAAAAACCAAAATAAATTATCAACAATTATTTTTTTACTTTTGTAAAAAAAAACATACATAATTTTATTGTTAAAATGAAGGAATAAAATAAAACCAGAATCCTAAAATCTGTTCTTATAAGTCTAAAAAACTAATTTTACAAAATCTGATAAAAATCTGAAAAAGATATTTTTATAACGAGCAATAGAATCTTATCAAAATAACAATCAGGTTGATAGTTGGCAGACATTAATTTCATTTTCCTCAAAACCCACATCTTGAATAAAAGATTTATACTTAAAAACTCAATTTTTTGGATGTAAGACGATATTTTCAATAATTAAGGCTTGAGGGAAAATTGAAGAGATAGAAATAATTTATAGACATTATTATTGGTTGCGGATATGGCAGGCATGCACTATTTCTCAATAGAAAAAGATATCCTATAAAAAATTAATTAGTGTTCTTAAATAAACTAATACTTTTAAATTTTTAATATATTTTTTCTAAATCGTCCACAAATTATTACTGGATCACAGTTTCTACAATTCAAATATTTGAAAAAATATTTAATTACGAATTCATTTTAAGATACAAGAATATATCTAGATTTTTAACAATAGATTGAAATTCAATCGAGGAAATCACTTATCAGAATGACCTATTTTTATAAATTTTATTTTATATTTATTTATTTATTTAATTTGTCTAATTTTTTTTTTCTAGTTCCATTCTCCATTTTTGTTTTCAGTCAAAATTATAAATATTAGCATTCCCATTGTGCAGTTTTATATTTTTAGTTCATAAAAATTCATCTATCACTTTAAACAGACTTTGCACCCTCATCTTAAATGTTCGATAAGGGGAGTATTTTTCTTTTCCATCACAGAACTACTCTACTAATTCAGCACGCCTTGTCCAACCATGTAAAAATAGTTTTACACTGCGCATTAGCACTTATTCAATTTCACTGCTCATTAGCACATTTCTTCGAAGATATTCTATACACAACTGCTTAAGTCATTTGCATTTTTCACAATGAAATTACAGTTTTTCCATTAGTCAAGAGTGTGCTTTCGTAGGAAGTCCGTTTAAATCAAAAATACAATCAAACATTCTTCAATAATCATTTTTTTTAATTCGTTTTATATTGAAATAATTTACAAAAATTGCAAATTCGTTTATATATAACGCGATCTTTCGCGAACATGACTGAAAAAGGAATTAATTCAAAATCCTTCCAACGAAAAACAAAACTTGCTAATCAAGATTACAAGTAAAATAATCGTTTTAAAAGACACAAAACCAATTCGTAGTTGATAATTAATATTTTTAATTATCAACTAAAATTTGATCATACGTCTCTTTTATTATTACAAATAAAAATAATTTACTTAAAAATCGCAGAATTTTTGCATTTTCGAGAACTTTTATTAAAAATTCTAACATCTCTAGCGAAATCCAAGAGCAATCTTTAAATCACGAAAAAGGTTTAAAATTTCATTCATATATGGTTCAGTATCTGGATAATAAATGCAAACAGTTAATAAAATAGTTTGCAGCAAACGATTTAATACGACAAACACTAGATAACTCTCTAAAATAAACAAATAAACAGTTAAAAAAAATAAAATAAAAATTCGAATTCCATCAGAACATGGAATTACTCTACTCTTCGTCCATTTATAGTAATGCACTCGAAAACGAGCACGGAGATTTGTTACGTAGTTTTTAAAAGATAACGAACCAGGTGGATGACTCGACCACCGTAAATCGGATTTTTATTTATTCTTCTCTATACCTGGATGTTGCTCTCCTCCGGAAGTTAATTGTTGGGTGCCGGAAACTGAGCCCGGAAACTCAGCGCACTACGAATATAAATATTATGAAATCGATAACGTGTTCTTTAAAACTTTGTAGAACCGGATCTTCGCCCTGCTGATAAAAACTTTTTACTCGTATCCAAAACTTGACTGTTCCTTATTTTTTATTTAATTAGAGAATTTTATTTCTTCAACATAAATATCGAAATAATACTTATATCGGTTTTGAATAATTCTTCATTGCTTAATGGATTTTCTAAAATAATAACAATATTACTCTTTTCGAAAAAAATAGCTACACTGGAATTTGATAAGATAATGTTTTCAAAGCGAAACAAACAAAATGGATAA
Source organism: Latrodectus geometricus (assembly GCA_026290005.1). Taxonomy (NCBI): domain Eukaryota; kingdom Metazoa; phylum Arthropoda; class Arachnida; order Araneae; family Theridiidae; genus Latrodectus; species Latrodectus geometricus. The sequence goes on along the minus strand of JAPDSC010031242.1, from coordinate 8,561 downwards.
ATTATTTTTTTAAATGCATCTCAAAATTGCTGATAATTTGAATAAATTAGGTAAAAGGAATCTGAATAGCAAAAATTGGACAGATGCTCGTATATTTTTAATTTATTTATCAGATAGTATTTATATAAAGGAGGTAAACAAATTAATATATAATGCTAAACTTTCGAAACGATTAATATGGAAGAATTTAATCAGGCAGATAATAAATAAAACGAATATATAATTGAGCTAAAAAAAGTATTTATTTTGTAGCTTTATTAAAAATCTGGGTGTTTTATCAAATTTTAAGAAGGAATTTATTCACAAACATGTATTTGTCATTTTTAAATTATTAAATATTAAGGGAAATGGAAAAAACAAATGAATTTAATAGTAGTATATGCAATTAAGACTTGTTTTGATAATGTATGTTGATTTCATTTTTAATTACTTCCCTTTAACTTAGTTCTTTATTTAAATAAAGATATTTGAACTCATTATTGAATTCATTTAGTAAATATCTTAACAAATGATTTAGTTTTATGCTGTTATAAGAATTTTTTTGGTTCAGTCACTTTACATTGCTCCCAAGAGAAGTTTCTACGCATATGTGGCATTTTCCGGTTCACAAAAAAGGAAAACTAAAAAACGTTGAATCAATCACCCCGACAGATGTGCTCGTGCAAAGCCACAACAAAGCGACCATCCGCGAATATTCAACAACTCCCTGGATCGAATTTGGAATTTTTTATTCCAAAGAAAATTATTTTACCATTAAACTAAAGGCATAAATGGTATTATTCTATTGCCAAAGAAAAGTAATATTCGTAATTTCGGGTCCTATAGTAAACTGGTATTTTGACACAACAGTGCATTTAAAATTGTTATTGCTTACTTGTTGGATTTAAAACAAATTATTGGGATTTAAAATAAAGAGTAATAAAAATGTTTGAAGCAAACAAATCCCCATTGTAATTTTTGATATTACATTAAAAATGCAAATAGATAACTAAGACGCTTAAAATGCATCGTGAGAAAATGATGTGTGAAAATTTCAGTAACAAATGTAACCTTTTCAACGATTTAAAAATTTATTACGATTAATTTTCCTCTTTTTCAAGCATTAAGAAAGCTTTACAGGTAAGAGAAATTTAGTTTCCAGGAAAGATATTTTTCGAGCATACCGACTTCGATTAAAAATCATCATCGCGTTTATTAAAGTATCTATAACAATTGTGATAGTTGCGTATCAGTATACATGAACCAAATGCATAGAATAGAAATTTTATTTTTATTATTAACTAGATATGAAACATGATTTATTATAATGTAAACCATTTTTTTTATCGCTCCTATACTAGGAATTTAGCGGTTTAAGATTTAATGAATTTAACAGAACGAATCACTCACAAAATACACAACATTCAAAGAAAAATTGAAAAAATTATTAATTTTTATTGTTTTAATTTTCTTAGTAGTAAAAAAAGATATAAAAATAATTTAAGAAAATTTTTGACTTTTAACCTTATACTCATGTTAATAACAATTTATTTAAAGTTATATGCTAAATTGACAATATTAAAAATAAATATGTAAATTAAACATCAGATATATGCATAATAATATAAAACGTATTGTAATGTTAAGTAGAAAATAATATATATAAATCTATCGTAAGAATGTGCGTATAACATATGTTAATATTTTTTAACTTGTATATTAAAATCATTATCGTTAAAAATGTAAACATGAAAATTGTTCTTATTAAAATTTATTTATATTATTGTACCACTTATTAGTCACTTATATATATATATATATATATATATAGTTATTCATTGCATACAACCGTAAGAATTATGAAAAGAAAGAAAATTTATTAAGAATACTACTTTTGTTAAACACAATAAGAGAAGATAAATATAAATAATCAATTATATTCCTAAAAAATCAGTGGTAAAATAATGGTAATTGATATTAAAAATATAAATAAGTCAATCGAATTTAATTAAAAAATAATGAATAGTATAAAAAACGCTTGCAACAGATTGAAAAAAAAACTATTTTACGCATATTTTAATTTATCAATATTGAGTCATAAAAATTTATTTATTTATAATAAAAAAAAACAGACATAAAATTTATAAATAGAAATACAAAGTAATTATCAGATTAATACTTACCGGAATGAAAAAAAAATTTGCACCAATTCCAGAACAAAAATCGAAGTCAAGACAGAGATTTCAATTTATCCATAAAACACATGGGAAAACGAGTGGGGAAAGCAAAGCAACCACACAATGAGCAGCGTAGCTTCTTCCGCGCAATTTCAAAACACTCTGTGTTACTGTTTTTTCCTCCCGTAACTTCTTCACTACGAAGAGAAATACCACGTGCTTTTAGCGAAGGTCACGTGATAATACATAGGCGCAGTAGTTTCACGCGCACATTCAATATCTTCCTTGACAAAAATTATGGTTAGGGTTGTTCATTCTGGCTCTTTATTGCTATTTTTGGCTGTTTTCTGAATTATTTTAACTCTGAATTCTAAAACTATTTTGAGTTAGTGAATGAATCTGATCTAATTAAACGGGAATAAATGAAAAGCAATTTCAAAACATTAGAAATAAAATAGTAAATAAAAGTAATGCACAATATTTTTGATAGCAAATATAATCCCTTAAATTTTCATGACTTGGTAATAAAATTTTCAGAACATTATTTTTCATAAGTAAGCATAAATTCATATTTATTTATTATTTTATTTTATCATTTAACTAAATGATTCGTTTTAAAATCACTAGTTTTACTTTATAAACTGAAATAATTTTCATTGTAAAATATCAAAGCTACATTAAAGCGAAATCTAAGTGGCTGAACAGAAATTTCAAAAGTGAAGATATTTCATATTATTAAATTAATTAAAGTAAGTTTAAAAAAGTAAAATTACAAATAAGTGAAATTTTTGAGTTCGAAAATGAACATTGTCATAAATAGGTTCACAAAAGCTTATATGTATTAGAATGTATAATACTTATATAAATTGCATCCTTGATTTTTCTGTATTTTCATAAAACTTTATTATTATATTCTTAAGAGCAATTTAAATATTGAATAAACGTTTATATGCATGATTTATTCTTACAAATTATGCACGACATATTAGTTCAATTGTATCCGTTTTTTTTTATTCGTCATTTCAATTTAGTTTAAAAGTTTTTGTTGAACTAAATTATGATACCATACCTAATACCTAAACACTTGACTTGTATGCGCACTAAATCAACATCGATAGCCTACAACTAATTTCGTAGTATTATAAATACCAAAACCGATGTACAGGACGATAATATCAATATGAAATCATTGTAGTAATAGGAATTAATTTATTTTGATACGCCTCTCTTAATATGCAGTGAAAATAGAAAATTAATTTTTAGTTGAAAATGGTTATATGAACACCAAATCATTGAGATAATCTAGTAAAGCTGTGATATCTCTCTTCATTGAGATATGTAATGATATTAATTAATCTGAAACACACACTTACAGGAAACATATTCTGAGTATATAGCAAAATTAGTGTCTTAGTATAAAAATACTTTAATAAAAATAAAATGTAAAATGCTCTATGGCAACCTAAAATAATAAGAAAATATGCTGATTAGGTCGTTATTGATAACGATACTATGATAAATATTAACCAAAAATTAATAATAATCATAAAAAAATAAAACAACATATATCTTACATGTTTGTTTACGGATATATAGAACACACATCAATTTCAAGTTATCTCTAAAGATATCCTTATGTCCATGGTACTGTCGTAAGGTAACGAAAAATATCAGAAATTAAATATAACTAATGACGAGATAAAATAATATTTTTATTTATCGATATATCATCCATACCATTTTACTTTATTACACATAATTATATCGATATTATACTCTGGAAATTTAATAGGTTTATTTAGATAAGAGACCATACTTGATGGAAGTTTCTGATATTCCATACCGTTCTAAGACGTTTCCCGAAAAATGTTTTTCTTCTATATAAAAAAAATGCAATTTGTTTTGACAATGAGTAGTTTTAAGCTCTGAATATAATACTTCATAATACATGCTATTGGATAACGATTAAATTTTTTTTTTTGGGGGGGGGGGGGTGCAATCCTTTCGCATTTATGCTTTTATATCCCCTTGATTGTTGGTTACTGAATTTGTCTTTGAATGCATATGTTACAATCAAATGCTGAATCAAAATTTAAATACATTTCGTCGAATTAAAACTAATTATATCTAAGTTCTTTAACCAATAAGTTTTATCAAATCAAAGTGGATTTTTACTGATTGGCAGTTAAATCTAGTTATATCATGGTAAAAACAAGATTTAACTTAATTAACTTTAATCAAAACAAGCATTTTATAATGAATTAAAAAAATGATACTTGAATGGTTCATAAAAATATTTTAAAAATGTGAATACATAAGTATTTTATATGACAAATTAGCATACTACTTTGAGTGTGTGTATGTGTGCGTGTGAATTATCCATTTATTTTTACTAATATATTCATAAGTTCATAAGCAACGTAACTGAGTAAATTCAATCGAATCGAAGAAAAAAAGTTTTTTATATTTAAAAATTACAAAAAGAGAAATATACAGTAATTAATAGCAAAATATGAGATTACATATTAACTAAAATATAAACATAGTTCCCAATTACAATAAAAGAGTTTTGCAAATAATGAACAAAAAATAAATAATAAATAATGTAAAATAGAAAAGAAAAGCTTCATTTGACTCAATAAATGGCTATCGTTTCAAATAACACTGACTTTAAGCAGTGAAAACAACAATAAGTGTTAAAATGTTTACATCATTCTCGATTAATTATTATATTTATCCAGCACTATTCATATTAAGAATATTAGTTTTTTCATTAGAGTTATATTATATAGAATGACATATATGAAGAAGAAATGAATAATATATAATGTTTGATTTTAGTAAATAAATTTATATAAAAATATTTTCGTCCATAAAAAGTCATAAAAAGTAATCAGATTACATTTGGATAATTAATTGATAAAATTTAAGCATCATACGTAACTACCTACAAAACAAACTTGTTTTTTTTCCATCAGAAATATTAAAATTATTAGATTATATCAATGTTTTTTTCTTATTTTCTTTTAACTGAGAATAACGATAACAAGCAATAATTATGTTTCTTCATAAATAACAAGAAAACAGAATGAACTTCATTTACTCGGCTGTTTGTAATAATATGTAATTGAATATTTTTATAAATACGACAAATATATTACACAAGACAGAGGAAATCGAATCACTTCCAAACACGGTCCGGCGAAGTTATTTCTCATAAATATTCTGAGAAATTTCTTGATAAAGTTGTTACACCGCTAAATGAGATTATACGATTGTTTATTTAGTCGGTCTGTCACTCGTAAATAAAAATGCGGTCACCAAATGTCATAAAAGATTATTTCCTGTGTTTACCAACAGCAGCTGCAGATGCACTTAAGGAAAGCAAAATGCATGGTTACAGTTTTATTGCGGTATCAGATTTGAAAGTATAATGCATAATATATATTCATAAGATGTAACACCTTCTTATCTAAGATATCACTGACAGATTTCGAACAGAAATCAGGCCAAGACTAGCTATGACTCACAGCAAACAGAGCCCTTTATTGTGTGTTGTTTACGGCGAGCGTCGACTATTTTTACAGAAAATGTCAAAATCATATTGACAGATGAATTTATTCTATTTTTGTAATTCATACGTCAAAAATATGTTTCTTATCTTGGCTATTTATAGAATACAATAATCATGCTTTAAAATATTTAAAATAACATTGAAGTTACATTATATATTTATGATTTTTTTTACATTATGAAATTATCAGATGGAATTATTTTTGTTAATATGAAGTTAGGGCGGTATACGAAGCCAGTTTCATAATATTTTATATAAGATATAATTCTAGAAAATTGTTGTTATTAAATATAGGTAACTGGATACGAAAAAAGGTTAAATAATCTTAATAAATTGTTTTTAAGACAGTTGAAATAAAATAACAAAATGAAATTCAGAGGTATACTTGTCAATTACTAATCCACAGAATCTCCAAATCTTTTTAAAAATTTGTCAGGACTCCGGATCAATTTGCTTATACTCTTTAATTGGTCCACAAATTAAGTCAGTTCTTTGAAGCTGCTTTTATAACATTGTCTAAAGAGAATCTTGTTCCAGATAAATCAATCCCAGAAAAAAAATCCGTTTACCATGAAAGTAATTCCTGATTTTTCCGTTTGAATGGTTACAGAAATATTTGAGTTTGGCTGGAAGTAGCAAAGGAGTCTTGCATTGTCATACTAAGGAATGACACTATCTCTAAACACCGTCCCTTTCCAATTTGCATCGTCGTTATTCTAATTTGCCTCTTGTCTCAGGTTTAGCCATTTCTATTATTCAGATGCCCCCGATAATTTATACTTATATTATTTGAAAAATCTGGCTAGTTAACAAAAGCCTTCTGTTTCCCTATATAAAATATTCTCTTCACAATAATTCATTTTCAAATGCTGCTACTTGTAACCATGTTTTTTGGAATCACCTTGAATATAAAGTTTGTGCATGTATACTTTTAGATTATTCAATCTTGTTTTTTCATTAACAATACTTGAGAAATGTATTTTAAATTGAACTGATGGTAAATTTATTGCTCAATGTGCTGTCGTTAAGAAATTGTTGTTAAAATTGTACTATCGGTAAAGAAAATATGATAACAATGCAGGCAGATAGTCTTTGATTATGTCATAGGTATTTGGAAGGTGATTGGTTCGGTACTTAAAGCAGCCGAAAAATTTCATATTAGGAATGTTCATGCAGGTTAAGGTATCGCAGAATCTCTTCTTTGATGTAGAACAGAAGTTTTGAAGATTAAAGTCTAAATTTCAACCTCATCATTTACATGGGGTTCAGCATTGCAAATTAATTGACCATATGTATCGGCTTTTGTCTGCAGAAATAGGTAGCAGGAATTGTATGCAATAAACAAACGAAATACACACATTAATTATAACATTTTATAGTCTTATAAAAAATTTCAAAGAAGAAAAATGTAACTGTTAAAAAAACACTGAAACATTGCATATCATATCCATTTAACAATAAATACTTTTAGAAATTATTGTTTCGATTTCATTAAAGCTAGATAACTATAAATGAAGTTAAATGCAAATATTAAAACTACGTAGTATCAGCCTAACAGCGCAATTTTTTTTTAAGAAATGTTAATTTTTAAGGGCATTTACTAGATATTTCATAAATACAGTATACTATTAAGTGCTGTAAAGACGTAAATTTGAAAAACAACATCAGAAGAGCCTAAGCAAGTATCGAAGTTAAAAATCCCTTTTTTAATAGAGATTAAAATGTATTTAAATAAAAGTAAATTTTTATCTGAAGCTAGTTTTTTCCGGTTGTTTGAGAAAATAGTGACTCCTTGAAGTTAATTTACTGAAAACCTTTTACGCCAATAGAATTACTCGCCTTTGTACAAATTCTTCCTGAAACTGTTTGTTGTTGAAACTGAAAAGTAAACTGTTTTATTATTATTGTCATTAAAAGCTCTAAATTTTCCTTAAAAGTTATAAGATTAAAAGATTTAAAAAATAAGTAATTTAAAGAATGCAGTTTTATTCCAAATTAAACTGGGTGAAGAATAAAAAATTTCTGCTTCGTATTTTGTTATTAAAAAATTTAATTCCTCAAAACACTCTTTAATTGCTAAAAATAAAACATTATCCAACGTTTCTTTTTTATATTAGTTACATTAATATTATCCTGTTCTGCTCCATAAATTAACAAACAAATCAACAATTTTTTCAGAATTTAAAACTTAGAAGACAGTAAATCTTGTGAAATATTTAAATATTAAATTGCCATCATATTGAAAACTGTACTTTTCAGTTAAAGAAATATTTAACCTCATTAATCACTCATAACTTATTAAAATTTCTTTTTTATTTCTTCATTTAAATAAAAACAAATGAAATTTATTAGTTACATAAGTATATAAAATTCGTTACTTACATAAGTCGCTTTAAGAGGAGTCTGAATGTTTTAAGTAAACGGCAATTTATAATTTTTTTATTGTTAAAACTATGTTATAAAATAATGAAAATTATTAATCATTTAAATTTAAAAAAGAAATTATATCAAGTTAAGACATACATAGTTTATAAGTAAATTAATATGGACAATATATTTGCTTTTTTGGTGACAGAATAAATTTATGTCTGCTACCATGTTGTAAGTGAAAAGTGTAAAATTTATAGAACACGGTTTTTATAAATGCTACAAATAGGCACTTAATAATAAAATGAAGTATTTTGTGTAGTGAATCGTAAATTATTTTTTTAGTAAAAATTGTAAATAATAACATTTATACACGAGTTGCAAATTTTATATCTGAAGTATTTATGCAATACATATATATATATATAAATATATATATATATATTTATTTATTTATATACATA
>JAPDSC010031233.1:0-26614 GCA_026290005.1 Latrodectus geometricus | reverse complement strand
ATCCTAAATCAATCATGTATCTTTGTTGTTGTCACATATGACACTTGGCATAGCCAAGCCCACTCGTCTGAGACTGGGGGAATGAAGTCGGAAAGAAAGTCATCTGCTTTTGAACAGAGCACTCCCCTATGAGGGTGGAAGTATGACTTTGTCTCATAGATAGTAGCACCATACAAGTCTTCCAATTTAGAGATTGAAGCCAGAGAAGACCCATGGCCAGGCTCCGAACACCCCCAGAGGTATTAATTTAGAATGGGAACATGGAAGATATTGCGACCACAGCATATTTTATATGTGCCACAGTAACCATTAGTGAACACGACGGTTCTTCGGATAATCCAGGATTCGAACTGACCACCTTCCGGTAACGAGAACGACGCTCTAACCAATAAGGCTACCGTGTCCCCCAATGTATCTTTAATTAAAGATTATTAAAATAAATGATATTTAAAACGAAGTATGTTTCATGCAATTTATTTTTAACTAATTATATATACGATTAAAAATGAAGTAATTTGAGCATTTATGATGTGCAAAGCTGATATTACAATTGAGACACATTTAAGAACTTTAATATTATAAATGAAGCTATTATGTGTCCTAAAATTCAAAGTTGCATTAAAATTATAAAAAATGCCATGCCATATAAAAAATGTTATAAATCAAAAGTTAGGAGATTCCTCGAAAATGATGCTTAAAAATTATTTCTAAAAAGTGTGGTTTCTTCTACACAAATTTTAGGAGGACACTTTATTGAAGTTAGACGAAAATATTTTATAATCCTTGGGGAATTCACTTTTTCCCCCATGAAATTTAATTCATACAGAATTCAGGGGAAAAAAACTGGCAACTACGACAAGTAAAATCCAGACATTTTTATTACAGTTAGGAGTAGAACATTTCATAATCTTCCGGGGCATCCCTTCCTTTTTCATAAAATTTACAAGGATTTAATTCAACCCCATCTAATAACTCGTTTATTTCTCTCATTTCTGAAGCATTTTCTCCAATCTTCTTACGATAGAAAATAAAAAACAGTAAACTTCATATCCAGGTTTTTAATCACACAGCAAAAATATAAAACCAACGAGAAAGCTTCAAACTAGAGAACTTAGAATGAAAAGGGGCAAAGGAAAAAAAAAGCATTTACTTTTGAACAAAGTAACTAATTTGAATTCTTTTTCGTCCACAAATTGTGAAGGGGTAGCCATCCGGGCTACATAGATGCATTTGAGCCAATTTATTTAGTTCCACAAATAAATTGCTATTTCCCAATCCATCCTCCAGAAGTTGAGAGAGCTTCTTCGCTGGAAAGAGCGAAGAAATAATCCTTCGGGTTCTTAACCTAGAAACCATTTTACTCTATCCAAAAATACCATAAGTCGTATCTAGTCAGATACACGCGATTGGAAAGAAGGAAGAACACTAAACCTAAAATAATAATATGACGTCGACTTTTTTTTTTTTTTTTTTTCTTCCTTCTCATTTTGGAAGCAAGAGGAATCGATAAGTTCAAGTCTTTCTTGTCTCCTCATACCCCATCGAAATTTAAAACCTTTCAAAACATAGAGTATCGATATTTTTTTTCTCTCTCTCCAGCCTGTCAGAATTTATTTTTTTTATTTATTTATTTAAAAAAAAAGAATTCTCTCGTTTCGTTCGGATGTCATAAGGAGAAGGAAGAGTTTAGAACATTTCTTTATATTTCTCGTCATCCCCCACACCATTTGTGCATGCTATAAAGTGAATCTGGCAGCTCAGTGCTGGGGAGACCTCAAAAGAATTCTCATTAATTTGTCAGAAATGCGATGTTGTGATGCGTGCGTTTTTGAAAAGAGGGAAAAATGCAATGCCAGGTACTCTAATAAATTGTCGGATAAAACCTCGACAGATCCGAGTTTCGACAAAAGAAATAAAAAAAATAACAATTCCCGTCGGGGAAATGAAGCAAGTGCATGATGAATTATTAGTTGCAAATGATATGTTAAGTTATTTTTGCCTAGATTATTTTTCTGGTTCTTCAAACCATCAATATCACACATTTATAGCATTTAACATAACTTTTTTTAAACAATAACAGCTATTTTAACCTTTGCAAAATAACTGTTGTTTTGTAATAATTTTTTTTAACAGATAGTTTTTTTATAACAGGTATAGCATTTTTTTTTAATTTTCAATACTTAAATTTTAATGGATAATGGAAATTAAATTTCAATACTTAAATTTTTCTGCAATAAATAATTTATAAAATATGGGCTACATTTCTATATATAGCAAAGGTGTTACTCTTACATTAATATATATAATTTTAGTGATGTATATATATAAAGAAATATGCAAACTTCTATTGCTCAGAGTAAAAAAAATCGATTTTTCTTCAATAAATTTATTTCTTGAAAAAAAACTGAATTTAATATGCAAATTTTTAAGCATAAACTAATATGATTCAAATAATTTGTATATATGATATTGAAAAAAATATTTTCTACATAAACTGTTATTGTTTTAGTATACATTAATAATGAGATAAAACATTTCTGTTATCGAGTAATGCTATGTAACGTTTTATTTTTCAAGTATTTATAACAATTTTTACTTTAATTATAACATTTTATTTACAACAGATAATTCAACAAGTTTTTACTTAAACAAAAACTTATAATAAACAACAAACTTTAAATTACATTCATTTCATTTATGACACAATATTATTTTTATTAAAAAAAAATTATTATTATTGTTTCAGCATATCTAAAATAGTCAAATATTTGGTATGAACGTCTTTAATTTGAAATTCTGAATTATACATTTATTTTAAATTTATTTCAACAAATAATTTGTGAGTAAATTATAATAGTATTTTTACGATAAATTTTAAACAGTTAATTTGGAAAAGATAATTTTTGATTAATGATTTATATCTCTTGCAAGAAATTAGTTCTGTCACTTAATGCTAATTATTTCCTTTTTTCAAATTAAAATTAAAAATTTAATTGTATTTTATTTATCTTTACTTTAGAAAAATATATGCCCAATTATTTTTATATAAAAAAAAAATAAAATCTGATATTAGATCTTGACTGAAATATACTATATTATGCAGTCAATTTTATAATTATGATACATTGCTCAAATAATTTTCAATACTTAAATTTTGATGATTAATTTGCCAAAATTCACATTTTTATAATGAATAATTCATAAAATGTGGGCATTATTTCTATATATATTTGAATACTTAACTTACTAATTCAACTATTTAGTTTTAAAATTTTCCTTTACCCAACAATAGATTAATGGATATACATATAATTCATGTAATATAAGTGTATATAATTTTAAAACACAGTATTTTAAATTCAGATTTTATGAATAAAATAAATAAAGTACGTTCAATATATTAACTGCCGTTATTTTACAGAATATTACATATGTTTGAAACATTTATGAAAATGTATGCATTCTGTATGAATACATTCTGCAATTATTTAAATAATTAATTGTAAAAAATAATTATCAATAATTGAACATAATAATTATTTTAAAATACTTAATTTATAACAATTTGTAAAAATCCTATAACTTTCCCATAAAACATGAATATAACAGCAAGAAAATAAATTACAATAATAAAATCATCAATAATTTCCTTCAGTTCTTTAAGTTGACTTGCGGTTACATTAATGCAACCTCAAGTCAACTTAAAGAACTGAGGTGAATTATTGATGATTTTATTATTGTAATTTGCTTTCTTACTGTTGATGTTTTAATAAAGAGATAATAAGTAGATTTCACGCTTCAGAAATTACTTAATTGTGTGATTAAATATATATCTATATAATACTTAAAAATACTAATATTATATTTCGTCATTTATTTGAATAATAAATTAAGTACACTGATTAATATTAAAATATTTCAAGACAAATGTTATGTTTATTGTGCATCCTTATTAGCATTAGATTAAAGAATATAATAATGATGTAAGATATTTCTAAAACTTGGTAGGGTTAAGCTTCATTAAGTAATACTTTAAAGTATTTTAGTAAATTTCGAGTATGTGTTGAGTTTATCTTAGAAGTAAATACTATGAGAAATACGTTTTAATGGATAGCTGTCTAACAAATAAACTCATAAATAATCTTCCTTTTAAAAACCAAGAAAATAATAACCCAAAATTCACGGGTAACAAAAAATAATAACTAGTTCTTTGAGATGAACTCTAGAAGTACAACATGTTATTTCTTGCCATAAAATCACTAAATAATCCCCATGTGTTCGTCGACCCCATACATCTTAGAAATTGATAGTTGCCACATAATATCAGACAATAGGGCAGTGATAAATGTGTAGTCACTTCCTACAAGTTCTCTCATCAAGAACCCTACAGTACAACATATCTCATTCGGTGGCATCCGTCCAATGTGTCTAGGTTATTCGATATCTAATATCGATTGCATTAGTATAATAGGAAGCGACTGTATTTGTGCATTAATTATGAGATAATTGCTTGTGTGTGTTATTAATGCTTATCATAACTTAATCTATCAAGTATTGCCACACCGAAAAACATCAATAAATATTTAAAAAAGCATAACTTAATTAAGGTGTTATTGATAAAAATAACCATTTCAATAAAGTCAGAATGTTGTTTGATAAAAATAAAATAAGAAGTAATTTTAATAACTTGTTACTTTAATAACTAGTTAATAACTTGTTATTTTGATTACTAGTTATTAAAATTAACTAGTTATTTTTATAACTAGTTATTTTAGCTGTAAAATTAGTTTATGTAATTATTAAATGCACTGATGATTGTATGTATAATTAATTTTAAAATAATTTTAATTGCATAATTGTTGCAAAATTATGTGGGGGCGCAATGAAACCAATGACTGGATCACATGTTTTTTAGTGGAAAGTCTTAGGCTGGATCCCTAGACCTTGTTAAATTATTTGATTGATATCCATTTATTTACTTTTTGTACGACGGCATTATGAAAAATATAATTCAAATTTTTCATTTTTTGGTATCAGAATAAATTTTGATACACTATCCATAAAATTGCACAAATAACAGTGGATATTCAATAGTTTAATTTAGCTGTTTGATTATCAGATGAAATGCATAAAAATGATCTATATATGAAAATAGAAACACAGCACTGGCTTATTTCTGGCTTCCTAATTCCTTGAAATGGGAAATTCAGGTACAATTCTAGCTAATAAAGGACACTGGGAGGAGATGGATGCTGTTTTCTGTGCAAGTGCGTTGAAACTATTCATTTCTGAAGCGACCTCTGTCGAGATGAGCTCTAAGCAATTTTTAACGTATTTCCTTTCCAATAATGTGAAAATGTTATCTATAAAGAGTATTCCAGGGAAAAACATTTTGTGACTGTCAAAGAATGCTACAACAGCTTTTAGCTGCTAAGTTTTCCACGTTTTGAGATTCGTCTATTAAAAAAATTTTTTATTTCATGAAACCACTCTAGATATAAATCAATCAATCATTTTTTAAAAATAAATTTAATTTAAAATTATAATTTAAAGGAATGAAATACTCATATAAAATTTTTTAAAGCCACTTATTATACTAAAATAAGAATAAATTTTAATTAAGTATATTGTTCCTTTAAATTTTTTTTACCCATCGACTATTTTAACAAAATAAAATTTCGTTTTAATTTGCCTATATGCATAAGTTTTAATTCAATTTTAAATATTTATATTGATTATTAAATTGTTTATGCAAATAGTTCATCAATAAATACTTTTGAAGAATAGTGGTTTAATTTTCAAGTAATCTTCATGTTTTTTTATAGCTAAAAGTAATTTTAAGGTAATAGATTCTTTGCTGTTATTTTAAAATTGTTACTCTTAAAAATGCAATGTCTTAATAGTTTCAGTTTAACTTGACTACTTTTTTAATATTGTCAGAATTAAAAATTTGACTTCGCACTTAATATATGTTAGGGAACAAATTGTATTATTGTATTACATATTCGTCAGGAGCCTACTCCATTTTTTAATTTAAAATCTTTGAAAAATTACTTAAACAGAAAGCATTTTTCCTATATTATTGGAAGAACATTTGTTTTCTATAGCAATATATATATATATATATATATATATATATATATATATATATATAATTAAAAAGGAAATTTATAATCTTAAAAGCATTCAAATATACTTCATGCAAGAAACTATAAAATAAAGTCTTGATAATACTATCGCTTTGTTAAGTTGAAAATTTAATATTTTTTGTTATGTAGAAGAATTGTTACAAATATTTGCTCTTTAATTTTCAGTTCTAAGACTTCATTAAATAAATAGAAACAATAAAATTGTGTGGATCAATATATTTATTACTTTATAAAACATTCTTTTGTGTACTTAATATTTCTTTTATTACAAGCATTTAATATAATCTATTAATAAAATGTATAAGGAATAGAAAAATGTTTAATTATTTTGAATAAGTAACAAAATACTTTATTGATTCAGTAATATCGGAATTACAATTATTTTTTATTATAATAATTTTAAATATAAATAAATAAATGAAAATATTAATAAAGTTATGAAAATTTAAAAAAAAAGATTTTTTTAAAAATAAATTAAAATATTAACGAAGTTTTAAAAATTAAAATAAAACCAAAATTGGTCTTATTAAAATATTGACATACTTATCTGAAACCGGTTAACAGTCCTAAAACTAAGTTTATGAGGATAAAAAATATTTATAAATCAATGTCATGTGTATACACATATTTTCAGTTGCTTTATTACTACATTAAATGTTCTTGTAGATATTTCGCATCGTACTTTAAATAGTGCCAAAAAATATTGCTCCAAAATTTACAGAGTAAACTTCTAGTAAATTAAAAAAATTTTATTTAAAAAGACATGCAGCTTTTTAATTAAATTAGCATATTGTATGCAAAATTTTTTAAGCAATCTATACAATTTTAGTGTTACTTAAAATTGAATGAGTTACTTTATAATCCGGAAAATCTAATTAATATCATTGAATGCTCTTTTAAAATTGAAATCATATTAGTATTTAAATTTAAAAGGAATGTTTTTTATATAATACATGTAATAAAATATAAATATATAGTCTCATATATTTAATATATATAATTTATAAAAATAATGTTTATGTTTTACCATAATATATTACATTTTACGATAATTTAGTTTGCCTAATTAACCATCTGTAAAGCATTTATTAAAAGTAGACTTGTACATTTGTTGAAAATTTAACTCGAAATCTTTCAAACATAGTATAAAAGATAAAATTTAATACAAGGCTAAATAAATAAGAGCTAAGCCATCTTAAAACTGTACTGAATTGAAATTGAAAACTGCAGAATTGACACTTTTCTCAATACAGTCTGCAAAAAGAAAAGTTCTTGCAAAATATCCGTTGCCAGAAATTCCAATGGGGATATTATTTTTCTTTTCTGATTTTTTTATTCCTTTTCTCCTCTATCCTCTGCCTTTGTGGTGATGTCGTTACAACAATCGAAGGGGGTCTTTTGGTCGGCTCGGTGCCGTGAATCATTCGGAGCTGGGAGCCAGCTAAAAGTTTTGATCTTTTTCGGGGAGGCATAAAATATATTCTTGAATCGGTATTTTACTTTCTTAGAATAGAGAATTTACTTACAATTTAACATAGAATATTTACCAATTATTGAAACCAATCAACTAGTAAATACACCTATGAAACTAATTAATATTTCTAATTTTTCTCAATAGCAAATAAAATATTTATTTTTATGTAAAACATAAAGGACATAAAAATTATACTTCCAATGGAATATTTTATTCACAATCAAAAATTAATAAATGTTTTATTGATATTCTATTGATAACTTCACATTGCTATAGTTATTAGGAATTTTTATATTTATGGGAAAAAGAAGACGCTGCGTAAAAAAGAGAGATAACTGGTTTCGGTATGAGGGCGCTGTAATCACAGAGGGTACTATGTTAAATTTTTGATTGGTTTAACGTTTCTTCTCTGGCGTTTTGTGTACATAAGTAACTAAAGTAATGATTTCACCTCTTTATTGTGGTTAAAAACTGCAAAGTGTTTGATTGTGTTGTGTTTACCAACTTCGGTGAGTTAAAGTAGGCATATTGAAGTCTGGGCTATGAACCAAATATGCTGTAATTATGAAATCAGTATTTTTGTCATGAAATGATTAACTTTTTAATGATCAATACATAATAAAAAATGTATTACCTTAGCTTCTTATTATTTAAAATATTGATTTCTAATCCTAGTATGACTTCTAATAATATTGATTACTAATTCTATTCATCTTAACTGACTGTTCAAAATGCAAGAAATTAGGATATTTATGTGAAAGCTGCCATTTCTTTATGAAAGACTAATGGACATACTAGGGTGCTAAAGAGGACAATACTTATTTATTTGAATATGTTGAACTGGATGTAATTGACTAGAATGCCGCTGCGTAGAGAGGAGGACGTCAACTAGGTCTTGGCTAAGTTATTGACTGAGCTTTCCAATCGACAAAAGCAAACAACATATTTGTTAGGAAGAATGCTTGCGAAGATTTCAAGGTTTTCCCCTTCGCCATACAAGAATAAAAAACTTTATTTAAAATTTTCTCCGAAGATAAAATCGTTGTGGACTTTTCAAATGCCTTACAATAAGATTTTGTCAGGTTGGCTATCTTTTGAGGTAGTGAAAAGATTGCACACTTTGTAAAATATGTTTAGTTCGCAAAATTTCAATTAAGTTGTTGAAGAAACCCTTCATTCTTTTAACGGGAAAGAAGTGGATTCAATGTTTGGCACAACAGGAGAATATCACATTGTTGGCACACCAAAGAATGTCTATGAAAATTGATCTTTTGTAAAGTTTAGGACCCTGCTTCTGGTGTAAACATCGATTATTCTGGGGTCAATCTCATCAACTGACAATGGTGAAAATCGCAATGATAACAATAGATTTTGCCCCGAACATAAATTCAATAAATCAAAATAAAATATACTTATTTTATGAAGTATAATATAAAAGTTAATGTTGAGTCAAATCCAAACGAGGATCAAAGATTAATAATTTATTTATCATGAAAAAATAAAATATCGATTATGTGGTACCGCTACGTGCCGGGCGGCATTCTTCGTCAAATACAGATTGGATGTCATTGACATATTAATCAATTTCTCAAAACTCAAGAAATACTTTCCTGTAACAGACCAAATTCATCAATTCATCTTTGAAGCTTTAAATATCGATTATGCCCAGTCAGCGATATTTCCAAGCTGAATCGATATCGAAACCTATCGTGCGGAGGAAAAATCCCAACACTTATGCTGCTTGTCCTTGAGGGGTAAGTAAGGACTGCTCGAGCAAAAACGTAAATCGATTTGGGCATTCGAAAAGGGGGGTGGGAGACGGAAAAGAATCCGAAACTTTATCAGTTGTGGATGGGCAAATCACCTAAAGAGGTCGAGCTCCCCAAAGTCAGATAAGAAACTCGCTGAATTATTCAATTTAAGACGGGAAAGAGAGAATTTCGGGCTTCAAAAATATCCAATAATTCATTATTAGTGTGGCGGAGGGAGAATTTTCTTCGCCAACCCCCTCGAATTTGCGTCACGTATTTCATACCTTGTTTTGGCAATTTTTTCGGCTCTTATCCAATCTCGGCCCGAAACGCTTAGATCGAATAAATTGTTGCCCGAGTTATCGCTTAGGGTTCAGAATTTTGTCACTCAATAAAATTGACGAGATGAGCGAAAGTGCATAACTGAGTAATCTTAAGACATGTGGGAGAGGAAGTGATATTTTTTCTTCAGAAATAAGTGCTATGTTGCCTCAAGGAAGGAAGAAGAATTGGTAATCTCGCTGTAGCAGCGTGCATTTCAAATATTCAATACCCGATATTACAATAATTTATGTTAGCATTAACTCTTACTGTATTTTTCGAAAGTAAATATGCATGTAATGCAAAACTTATCCTTTATTGTGCAAAATTTGTTTACTTAGTTTGGTGCGCTAACTTGCAATGCGATTGATTTTTACCGCCTATTAGATTCTTTGAATAGTCAAAATGCTTCTTAAATTTTGTATCGCACACACAGCGCCTTTGAACATAGTACTTTCATTTGTAATACGACTAATTTTTACTGACTAGAACCTCTAAATAGTCAAATGCTTTCAAATTTTGGCTCACAAACAAAGAAAGAAACGTAACCTTCTTGCACATGGTGTGTTAACTTGCAATACAATTTATTTTTGCTGCCTATTACATCCTCTAAATAGTCAAATGATTCTTAATTTTGACTCACAAACAAAGGAAGAATGCTCACATAACCTCCTTGAACAAGGTGTGTTAACCTCCAATACGATTGGTTTTAACTGCCTATTAGATCCTCTAAATAGTCAAATGATTCTTAATTTTGACTCACGATCAAAGGAAGAATGGACACATAACTTTGCACTATATTTTTATTTGGTTTAGTATGTCACTCTACAGATAAACATGAATGTTGATTTGGTGATAACTATAAATCAGCTACCTTCACAAATATCCACGGCTGAATCGATATTATGAGCTATCAATTATATTTGTGGATGATTCAAGATATCAGAATTCATATTATGAATTACTATACTGAGATTAATAAATATATATTGAATTACTTCACTACTGCAACATTTTTTATAACAATTACTCAGTACAATTCCTTTAGTGTGAGTGTGAGTAATTGTTATAAAAATTACTGTCATTGTTATACCTTTATGCTTGCTTATCTTTGGCAACATAAAACCTTAAAAACAGTCTAACCGCTTAGAGCATGTTTGATAATGAAATAGAGATCTAACTAGACAGGCTTTATTTTCAAATTTTCTACATATGACATTAAAATAATGATATTACATTCTAAAAATATTTATTTCAAAGCCTTTGATTTATGGAAGCGAGAACTTATTCCACCATTTTGCCCATATGAAAAGGAATAATATTGTCTTAAAATAAAAAACAAACTTTTTACATTTTATAAAATCTTGCAATTTTATCAGATATCATTTCAAATTCTCTCGTTCGAACACATAGAAGACAGACAATCCTTGTTCGGAGCTGTGTTTTCTTCCACCTACCATTGGAAGGGACCCCGATTGATTCAAAGGATATTAATCTATTTATACGCCATCCAGGAGATATCTCGACTCCAACAACACACCAAAAGGAAAAATTCCCCGTATCCCTACTCCATACCAGGCCATTCAGCAACTCCTGGAGCTTTTAGTTAAAAATCCCATTACCACTCTTTTGCTGGAAAGGAGTAAGAGGTGGCCGAGGAAGAGACCTAACAAAATTCTGAAAATAAATCAACCAGTGAGAAGATCTCATCTTCTCTTCGTATCCCCCGTCCACGCCCCCAACAAGCTGTATAATACTTTAGTGTTGGCGTGGAGGGGGGGGGAGCGTCCCACCCCCCTTTTCCCACCATTAGACACTTCCATAAAATCACTGCCATGATGAATTATTCATGGATGAAAGTGTTCCTCCAAGAGAAAATTCCAACCTTTCCTTTCACTTTTCCACAAAAAGAGGTTCCCCCCTTCTAACCCCCTCCAATCGATATCTTTGAAGAATCCTCTGAGATTCAACTTCGTTATCAGATACCGAGAAAGTTGTGGGTGGGTGAAAAAGGTTTGATCCCGAAATCAGGAGACTGATCGCTCTTGGTGGCATTACCGTACCAGGTTAATGTTATTTCTGGCACGTTCTCTCTTCTTCCCTACGTGTGTGTGTTCAGCGAGAAAAGCATCTCCCGAAATATTTAGCTATTGAGCATGAATATCTCTCTTTTAGCGATCTTTTGTTCGAATATTGAATGCAAACTTGTTGGATTCAGATGACTCGGTATAAAAATGTTAACTCAATAACTTGAAAAATTGTTAACTATGCACATTGAAAATTTTAAACAATGATACTTTCTGTTATGATTGTATTTGAGATCGACTAAAAAATCTCAAATTTTAAAATGGATGGCAACTCAGGTAACGATCAATTAATATCTTCATTTATCCATTATTTAAACACTTAGTCTAATTCATATCATCACGATATCATCACTTAAAAATGGAAATCGTATTCGACATAATAATCATACTTAAACATGGTCTCGTAGTTTGGAACCACTATCAGGTAAAAAAAGTCACACACAATAATATTAAATTAACCATTTCAATGAAAATACAGAATGATTCAAGATTTAGTTCTGAGCTTGATTCTGAATCATCAGTGCTTCAATCTTTAATTCGACAGATTGTAGGTGCAAGTCTTATTTCATATTTATCTTTCTAATTTCATATTCACTGAAGATTTCATGTTAATTAATTATTATTATTTGTGTATCCAAAAATTTCCTGAAAATTTATTAATATTTATAATTAACAATTTAAGTTAAAAAAAAACATCTTTATTCAAGTAAAAATTAATTTCCTAATAATATTTCTAAAAGGCATAAAAGCAAAAATGAAGGATCTGAAATTTTCCAGCGAAAAATGAGGTCTGAAAAAGAAATTAAAGCTAAAAATTAATTATCCGAAATAATAATTTTGAATATAATACAAGCAGAAAAGAGTGTAAAAAAAAAAAGACTACATAGAACAATAATTATAATTTTTTTCTTTCTTTAAGTATTTACTTTCATATGTATTCTCTCTCTTTAAATCTTAATATCAATTTAAAATACTTTTAATACCATGAACAGAATTTTAGGTTATTTATATAAGTTATTAAAATTTATAACATAAATTATAAGCTATAATAAACATATTGTTGGAGAAAAATTTAACGTTGAACTGTATGCAATATTAAATGGAACAATTAAATATAATTCAAACTTCAATAGATACTTTAATACTTACTTTATTGACATAATCAATATTTGATGTCTGCTGTATAATAATTGATCAACCTGGAATTATGCATCATTTAGCATTGTTAAAATTTAACTATTCAGTAACTATTATTAACAATGTTCAGAATTCCATCTCCATTCTAATAAATGCAGTGATTTCTTTCTTTCTTTTAACATTCAATAACTATTCATTGACAACATAGTGTCACTCGAGAATTTATTCAACCGAAAATCAAGTGGCACTGGGATTATCTCATAGATTCAGCGTGTAACTTTTTTATGGTGCAATTTTAAATGAATGTCAATATCTAGTTTTGAAAGGGGAAATTACTTCCAGCAATTTCATTCATTCCTAGAATTTCAAGCACCGTGTATTTCTTTCAGATAAATTGCATCAATTTAATTTGAAAGTAATCAATCGTTAAATTTTACAAATTTATTATGCTATTTTCAGTGCTTAAGAATTTAAAGAGAATTTTAAAAAATTATTCCTCTTGAAATACTTGTCATTATATATATATATATATATATATATATATATATATATATATATATATTGGATTCGAAAGATCTTTCCTTGGAAGTTGATGTTTGTAAAGATTCTGAATATGTTGTTAAACTGTAGGTGAATTTCTAGTTATGCAAAACATGATGTGGATCAACGAATAAACAAATTGATAGAAATGTTAAAAAATGTAACATGGGCAAAGTCAGCGTGTTTATGATGTCTATTTAACACAAAAATCTTTTCAAAAACTGTTTACAAATGTGAGAGCTTAGGAAGAAATGTACCAACTGCATTTAAACTTACTTTAAAATGGCGCCAAATGATTCTGGGGAGTTTTGCAACCTGGTTTCAGTTTAGCAACCTGGTAGGTAGTTATTGAGTTATCTCAGGAGAACAAAATATATGTAGACGAGATTACACTAGGCAATTATATAAATAAACTATTGACACGAGGCGAAGGTGGTCCTGATTGGAATGTATCGGATTCTATTCCTGTCCCAAGCATGCACCTTTAAGATGAGAGAGCCATTGTACTTTAAAAGTTGTGTACCCCTGATCTCTTGGTGTCCATCCGTTGGAGTAACATAATGCGGCGAAGAATCTGACAACTTAAATTTGTACCTCGTTTTTGGACTTCTGCTTGAAATTATAAAGTGGTTTACTTTATTTGGCAGTTATAGGCTACCAGTAGACAAAACTATGCTGTTAAAAACTTAAAAAACTTATCTGTTGTTGTTTTGTTCAGCCAGGCTAAAAATATGGGCTGGGGTGCTCTGCTCCACTTTTTCAAATGAACCCTAATTTGGTGTATAGTCCGACTACATCAGCCATAAGTACCCGTTTATAGGGTAGGTAACCATTCATACAAGGAAAAGACAAAGACAGGTGAGAGAGAAAGTACATCTATGCCAGAACAGTGATTCGAACCCAGGTCGTCCCTATCTGCAGGCAGGCACGCTGACCAATAGACAAAGGTGGCGGCATGACTTATGTGATCTAATCATTGTGAATGATAAATACGTTTTGAATAAATATTTGCTTATGATTATAATATATAGGAGGATATCATGTATGTATACATACAAAAATATATGTGTGTATCATTATGTATGCACACACACATATACATATGCTACGTTTTGCTTCATGACATGAAGTCTCAAACATAGATCCAGCTAAAAACAAAACAAATGAGGTGTGTATTGTGCTTGAAATTTCCCTTTAATGACGAACTTAATAAGCATTGTGAATTCACCATCTTTTTTATCCATCTTCCAATGTATGACTGAAAACTTATCGGGAAAGGCGAAATCAACAACACGAGAATGGTTCGAAACGGAACTCTTTTAAAAAATCGAAAATATCAGTAAATATCGTTAGTTATTTAAAGAAAAATTATTACATGGGAATTCAGCAATAGTGGATCCGATGGAGTTGAATGTTTTTTCTCTATGTCTAGCGGTTTCGCATTGATAACAATTAGACAATATCGCGATATTCTTAATCATGCAAAAAAATCTACTAAGAAATCTATTCACATAACGCAAATTGTAGCTTTACATAACATAATATTATGTAAAATCTAATTATTATTATTATTATTATCTAAATTTTAAATAAGATAAGTCGTAAAAAATTAAGGAAAAATAAGAACAAAATAGAATAACTTTATGTTTGCCTACAACACCAGAGGATTTATTAATTACTAACATGGTATTAAGTCAAGCAACTAAATATCTAAATAACAGTAATATTCCTGCCTTCGATGGAGTGGACAATGTATTGCTAAATTGTAATCCACAGAGTCAATAACAAAGTACTGCATACATTGTAGTCTACAGAGTCAATAACAGAGTACTGCATATATATATATATATATATATATATATATATATATATATGTATTTTAAATTTAAGTTAGAGATTTTGGTTTATTTTTGAAAAATGAATAGATCCAAAAATAAATTCCTATATTTAAAATATCATACCTAGCAGAGACCAATATAAACATAAGATCACAAAAAATCACCAAACAACAAATTCTTAAAACTCATCAAACACTTCTAATGAAATCAATTTACAATGACATTCGTGTATTTTAAAGATAAGATTACTTTGGATATTTTTTAACCAAACCTCTGTAAAATGTCGATTTAAAATTCATGAAAAAGCAATCGTCACTATAAATTAAAATACGCAAATACGTATCATATCCCATTCGACAGAGGAAACTTTGTTCCTAACAACAGTGGGAAAGAAAAAAGATTCGAAATAACGCCAAATATCGTTATAAAAAGAAATGTAGGGTGAATGAAAGTTAAATCATAAGATTCCAGCCTATAAATATTAATAAGATTGCTTTGGTCCCGCATCACTAACAAAATCCCAACTCTTTTTCTCCAGCGTTCTCTGCAGCCCATTGGGAAATTATTTATGTTTTCTTTTCAAGTCCCAAAAGGAAAGATCTTTGGCGATATAAATATATCGCCAAAGAGCTTTTTATATGTATGTATTTATATTTATATTTTTTACCATCTCAGTTTCCACGTAGCAGAATATGAAAAGAAAGGGATAAAATCTCCCATTCTCTCTAGTTGACTCCCGTTGCCATTTTTTTTCTTGTGGAAAAGAAAAAGAACCTTACGGAGGAGAAATTTAATTTGTAGATTCAAATTTTAGAACCAAATGTCAAAGAGCGTGGAAACTAATGGATGAATGGAACATGATACAGAACTGTTTTTTCTATGAGTTGTATTGGATGCCATGAGATTTTCGAACATTCATTTCACCCATTTGGTGGAAGGTCTGTTCACCAAGGATCTGGAATCAGTTTCATTCTATAATGGTAAAGAGAATGTAGAGAGTTGAGTTGAGCTGTTGAAGAATTGAGCTTTGTATTAAGAAAGTTTCCTTATTTCGAACAATGCTTATCTTTGATAAGTATCACGAGCACCATCCCAATTATTTCTGTTTACGGTTAGGAAAAATATCCAATTTTTTTTTTCAAAAGGTATAAATTTCAGTATTCAAATATTCAGAATAGCACAAAATTTGGAAAATTGTTAACGAAATAATAACATATAACTATGTATATGGTGTCCCAAAAAGTCATGTCCAAACGGCACACATGGTTGTATCAGGTCATGAGGAAGCAGAATTACATAGGAAGGGGGGTCAGAAACACGATCGTAATCCGCTAGAGAGCGATAAGCGCTGGCAGTCCGATCATTCGAAGCTCTGACGTGGCGGACAAAGGATGAACCAATACAGCAATGAGATTTAGCAGACATGCAATACGTGTATGGCGCTGTAGATGGCAATGGACGAGCAGCGTAATACGCATGTATCGACAATGGTTCCCGAATCAACGTATACTCAACCATAGACTGCTCGGACAATTAATTACATAGCAGCTGATGGGGGGCATTTTAAGCACTTACTATGAATTGTAGCATTTTTCATTTCCATTTGGTACAGTTTTGTTGTAAAATAATGATTTTTTATACCATTTGTTATCTTTTCTTTACGATGCAATTTCACAGTCATCAAACGAGTTTCCGACATCATTTTCCTATGTAATTCAGCTTCCTCATGACCTGACACAGCCATGTGTGCCGTTTGGACATGACCTTTTGGCACACCCTGTATACATAAATCCTCCACTAAATAATGAAGGATTTACTTGAATGAAGGGATAGTGACTTGGGGGGATAGTGAATGTAGGGATAGGTATAATGAAGAATTAGTGACAATGAAAATGTTTTACTTTTCCTTGTCACTATAGTTTTGTTCATTTATTCCTTTCGAAAGATACTTGTAAACAGAGTAAACCACCTGATAAATTTGACCCACAATCGTTTCCAGAGTGACAATTTAGGTCCTCATGTCCACACCACACTAGTAGGTCACTGAATCCTAAATCCACTAATTTTAAGTAGTACTAGTACTTTCATAAGTATTATTTTGCCAAATATTTATAGCGCTTGTAAATAAAAAACAATTTTAAACCATATTTAGGTGATGATGTTGAGGCTAATGTATGCTTATCTCACTCCTTATTTCTAATTACCAGAAAAATGAAGTTGCACCAAGTCCTTCAAAATATTAATTGGTTGAAGTTATTCAGATCAATTGCATTCTATGAATACATGTATGGAACTTTGGCACCCTGTAATCACAATTTAATGCATAAGGCTACTATAAGGATTTTTAATGTCCACCGCTTAAACTGCTTCATAGAAGACATTTAATAGATCTTAAGTCTGTATTCACTTATCTCACGAGACAATACCAAAGAGCTGTACAACATTCCTTCAACAGACATCTATACAGACGACAAGAGCTGAATCCATTTTGCATTGTTCAACATTTAAATTAAGGGATTTCCTTATCCTATCACTAAGCCATGGTGAGTTCAAGTATCGAACTTGTAATTCTGGACACGAAAAAGCACTTTTTCTCCTAATTTTGTAATGGTTTATGCAAATGAGAATCGTGATTAATTCAAGATCTGCTCACTATAGTTTGTTTTAATAGTGATTTCTGGAATAGAAGATTCCAAGTTTAATCATTTCTAATTTTAGAAAAAGAAAGACTTGTGATACATTTCTGCTTTTTGTAAGCAAATGTATCTGGATATAAGCCTGAAATTTCTGGATATAAGCTTTAAGTTTTCAGCATTGTAAAAATGCAAGCAGGTGTTGCGCAAGCCTTCTGTCAACAAAGATTTTCACTTGGATGACGATAATAATGTTCGATAATAATAATACAATTGAAACACAGAAGGGGTTTAAAGTTGAAGTACATTTTCGTTAGAAACTGATATTTTTAATCAGTACGTATTTTTTTACATTAAAACATATATATATATATATATGACCTTTAAATTCGATTTTCATTACCTAACATTTTTATTTATTTCTCGATTTAATTTTTTGTAGGTTTAGATTTTTAAATCTGTGTAATAAAGTTACAATTCAGAAATATAAAATCCAACTTTTAGTAGCGGCATAATCCGTAGTAATTTCTCATCTCGAAAGCTAAAATCTTTATTTTATGGAAAAAGTAAGTACAAACATTTATGTTAGGGGATTTGAATCTATTTGTATCTTCTTTAAGTATTAGTTTTATACTTTAAAATTCTATTTTTATATTCACGTTTTATTTGGAGTGGATTTATACGAAGTTTCAAAATATTTACTATTAAGTTAAGGTGAGTTTGTATTTCCTATTGTTGTATGTATATAAGAATATTATGTAATGAAAAAAATATGCTAACTGTAGTAAATATTGTGAGACAACCCAATCTTTGATTCAGATTTGTAACTAGCATTTTTACTGCTCAATATTGCTGCAAGTGATTTTGAATATACATAGATTACTGTATTTCAACAAAATATTTTACTGGATGTGTTTATATTTTACAATAAGAACATATCATAATCACAACTGATATGGTTTCATAAAGTTGAAAAGTCTGTTTAATCACTTGTTTAAAAGTAGAACATTTTAGCTCTTTTTGAGTTCACAGGTTCGATTCGGCCTCTAGTAGTTGTTCAAAATTCACTATATATATAAAATTCAATTCTATAAGTTCTAATCATGTCAACACTCAAAAACTGCAAAAAAACTTAAAATAATGCATTCTATTGGTTCTCTTGTGGCTGATTTATATGTTTTTTTAAAATGTATTACTTTACCACTGAGCCACAGTAGCTCAAAAAGCATATTGATTAGTCCACAATGAACAAAAAGACTTGAAAAGTTAAAGCAGTTTGATAAAAGATTAAAAATTTTGAATTAAATTTAGCAAAAATTTAATTTTTGGTTAAGTAGATATCTTAATACATTAAAACCAAAATGTTACTTAAAACTCTTATAAATATATATTTTTTTTTCATTATTTTTGATCCCATGAATTTATATTCATAATAAATTTAAACTACTTCAATGAGTTATAAAAAAAGAAATATTTTTTTTTAAATATCAAATAACTCAATAAAATTTTCTATGGATCGAAAAAGACTTTAGCTACAACAATATGGGAATGATATAAAAATAACAAAAAAATAATATTTGGAAGAGTGTCAAAAACCAACATTTTTTGTGTTTTTTTAATACAGTATTTTTTTTGAAACTATAAAATTATTATAAGAGAAAAAATCTGACTGTTTTTAATTACTCATTCAAAATATTTTAATTCTGCACTTTTTTCACATAAATTATTTCCAGTTGTACATAAGAATTATTAAAATAAAAATGGCGGATTTTACTTATAAAATACAACACCATCATATCTTACATCTTTATGATTTAAAATATAGCAAATAAAAATTTATATATAAAATATATTTTTTTCTAAATTTTTGTTCCAAGAATATAAAAGTAAACTACTCTACTTCAATGGTCTATAAAAAAAAGAAATATAGATTTTTTTTTAAATATCAAAAAAGTCAATAAAATTTTCTATGGATCGAAATAGACTTTAGCTACAACAATATGGGAATGATATAAAAATAACAAAAAAATAACACTTTACAAAAAAAAGTAAAGTCGAATATTGGAATGTGCAGAAGCAGAAAAGAGATTTTGTTTCACAATTCACTCTTCTCCATCGATTGGATTGGGAGGAAGGAGAGAAAATAGACACGAAAAGACGAATAGAATATCGAATAAACATCCCTGTGAAGAAGGGAGCTTGTCTCAGATATTTATTTGTTAGAAGAAAATTGAAGACTATCACAACCTGATGACCCTTATGTTCAATATTAGTCTTTTAGGTTTGCAGTTCGTTTGATTAAACCCCTTCTGATTTGAAAATTTAAACCAGACGAGTATCTCATTTTGTATCGGGTTGAAATTATTATTGGTAAAGTGCAGGTGTTTTTTTTTTTTTTTTTTTTTTTTTTTTTTTTTTAAATCGTTTTCGTCTGGGTGTTCGCATAACTAAAAAAAAGTAAGAGTGTCGAAAACTAACAATTTTGTCTGACGTAGAATTTTTTGAATACAATATATTTGTTTCAAACTATAAAATTATAATAAGCGAAAAAAACGACTATTTTTAAATTCTGCTCTTTTTTGACATCTGTTAGCCATGCATAATTTAATATTACTCAGAAGATTATCCATGGCTCTTGTAAATCATATTAATATACTATCTAGTTATGTTTCTCTGGAGGTAATATTGGTTTCAGCCATAGTATATTGTGTACTTCTGTTGCCCTAGAAATAACTTTGGATATCTGTCAGGCATAATAGTTTATGTAGTTTTGTCTGAAAATAACTTTCGAGTTATATAAACACTATATAAGCATTCTGGCGCCACCCAACCTGTTTAGTGGTTAGCGTACCTGACTACAGATGGATGGGACCTGGGTTCGAATCCAGGCTCGGGCATGGATGTACTTTCTCTCTCTTTCTTGTCTTTGTCCTTTCTTTGTGTGTTAATGGTTGCCTACCCTGTAAACGGGTCCCTATGGCATGTGTGTACTGAGGAAGTCGGACTCCACACCAAATATGATTCAGTTGGAAAAGTCGAGCAGCGCACCCCATATTGCCAGACTGGCTGGCACACGACTACAACAACATGCATTCTGGCCATTTAGGTTCTTCTGGAGAGAATGGCTATTCTCTGTAAATCATATAAGTTTATTAACTCTAAAAATAATTTTGGGTATTTATGAGCTATGTCAGTTTGGTTTTATTGGGCTGTAAACAAGTTTTGTGTATGCGAACCCAACATATCAATTTCTGTATTTACGTTTCTTGGCCCTTTGTAAGCTATATTATTATGTCGTACACGTATGTAATAACGTTGATTATAAATGAGCCGTATTTTTTTTATGTTATTTTGATATTTTGAGGATAATTTTTGGATTTTGTGAATCACATTTACATAGTGTCTACTGTCTATTTATATGATTTTGGAGATAACACTTATCTTCCAAGAACCGTACTTTCATATTTTGCATTTCTTTTCCTCTGGAAATAAAGATAGGTTTCTAAATGCCACATTAGTTTCCTGTGTAATAATATTACTCTAAACTAAACTTTTGGTTTCTGTGGACAATGTATTGTCTATTGACGTTGCTTCAGATATTGAGATGATTCTTTGAAATTTATGTCCTCATTTTATATGTATCCTTATTTATATGTATGGAATTTAAGGACTGTTACAAAATTCCATCTTTCGATGTCCATGTGTGACAGCATTATAACCACAACCTATTGCTTTTAAGAAAATTAATCACCTAATAATTATATATATATATATATATATATATATATATATATATATATATATATATATATATATATTGTATGATAATAGTAAAAATATCTAATTTGAACAAAGAAGAATTTAAGAACAAAGAATGTTGGATCTTTTAAAAATACATGCTCGACATTTGAAACTAGTTTTACTTAATCATTACAACTTATTACAAATAATGATAAAATAAAAATGAGTTCAAGTACTAAGCATAACGATTATATATACTTAAAGACTATGAAATAAATTTTTATTTAATTAAATATAATATTTTTTATTTCATAGTCTTTAAATATCACAAAGATTTATGTATCATGCTGTATTAGGATTTCTATAAGCATTAAAGAAAAAAGCCTGTTATATTAATTTTTTAATTATATGAAAGTTTAATATTTAAATAATAATCCATTTTTTAAACTAAATTTTAAATTAAATTTATAAAAAAATGTTGTTGCTTTACTTCAGTAATATTTTTTATATAATCTAAATATCACGAATATTTCACACGTGACAGGATCGCTATTAAGATTTCTAAGACTTTTATTTCTTAATTTATTGCCTTTTGATTTAAATAGTATAAGATTTTCAATTTATTTCAGCTTTCGTTATATTTGATTTAGGTATTTCCTGTATTAATATTAATAATGTAATTTAAATATATGTTCGAATATATATGATGTAAATGTATTTAAAGAGTGTTAAGACTATAATATTAATTCATATAAACTGAAAATATATTTGATAGTAAATATATATTGTTGTAAATACCTTGTAAACATATTTTGTCATTGTACGCGTATGTATTTGACAAACATTGTTGCATGAAAATTCAATATATTTTCGCATTCCTAATTTATTTAAATGTTTGAATAGAGTATCTTTATTGTTTCGTATTTTTCAACAATACATGAGAAATGTTAAAATTAATTTCAATTTCTGTTTTGATTACTGTCCATGGAAAAAAACGAAATTAATTAAATAAGTAAAAAGGTGACAATTTTATACATTTAGTAATTGAAATATCTTAAAATGAAAAACATTGTAGTAAATACTCTTTTAATTCACTTATAGAAATGAGAAAAAAAAGTTTTAAAACTCTAAGAGGATAATTTAATATTTTTTGCACGGAAAATTTACATTTTCTGTAATTTAAATGCCGAGTGGTAAAATTTATAATTGAATTTCGATATTTTCATACTGTAAATTCGATTTATATC
Organism: Latrodectus geometricus; assembly: GCA_026290005.1. Taxonomy (NCBI): domain Eukaryota; kingdom Metazoa; phylum Arthropoda; class Arachnida; order Araneae; family Theridiidae; genus Latrodectus; species Latrodectus geometricus. Next base: position 3,696 of record JAPDSC010031233.1, on the reverse strand, counting down.
TTATTAGCAAGAAGTAGTTTCTCTCAATAATTTTCATTGCTGTATTTAGTTATCATCACATTTAAGACGAAGAGATAAATTCATTTTATTAAAAACGCAAAACACTTGATATAATTTGAAACATTCTATTATTAACAAATAAATTTATTGAAAAGGTGAAACTTTCAAAAATTAAATTCCAGTCACTTTATTGTTTAATTATGTATATGAGCAAGATGCTTTAAAATCATATTAAATTAAGTTTTTAGAAATATGCTTATCATTTTTAACAATTTTTATAATAAATTAAAAATTTATGTATTTCAAAACATTGCCTTAAATGTAATATGTAAGATTTACGTTTCCTTTTTTTTCTTTTAAGTAAAACAAAATTATTACAAGTATACTTATATATATATATATATATATATATATATATATATATATATATATATAAAGATTTATGTGGTCCCGATACTGTGAGAGTTATTTTACGTGAATCTATATATCAACATGACATCTATATATGTCATGTTGAGAAAGTACACTTACTTCGCATTGATAAGTTCATCATCGATGTAGATAAAACTACTGAAATAATCGATGATGACTGGAATCGATGCTGATCAGTCGCAGCATCACATATTAGCTAAAGATCAACTACAAAGTTGCATTAAAGTATATAAACCAATAACTGTATCCAAACCCTATAAACTTTAGTTAACATAATTTGATTCTCATTATTTTTACAAGCCTTATAGTTTTTTTTTTCTAATGGCTGGCACCCTTGAGCAAGTAAGTACATTCGCCCATATGCCGCAACAAGGCCGGAAACTGCTACTCATTTTATCGTTACCCGGTGGGCACCTGTGAACCAAGTCACGGAGGTACGAGTAGCATCGCCCACGCCACACCACCACAAACCCGTTTATAGGGTGGGCCACATTCATTCATCATCTGAGGAAAGGACAAGAAACACAGAGAAAGTACATCCTTGCCCGAGCTGGGATTCGAACCCAGGTCCTCCCCGTCCGTAGTCAGTAACGCTAACCACTAGACATGTTGGGCGACTACAGCTTTATAGTTCATGTAAAAATAATGAATTTCTTTTTCCCTAAACTTATAAATCATAAGTAAATGATATCTGATAGGAAATTTTATTATCAAATTAAAAAAAAGTAATTAACTTGAAAAAAATTGGCTGTGTTTCCTTATTTGATGTAAAAAGCTTCTTATAATGAGAAATACAATATACTAATATAAATAAAAGAGCAATATAGTGTCCACTGATAAGCTCTAACATAAATATTTGGCTTGGACTTTGGTCTTTGGAACAGAAAGACTCAAGTTCAATCTTAGCTAAAGTAAAATTTCCATTTTATTGTACGTGTTTCTATTTAATTGGTAGTTAGATGGTTTATTGAATTTAATCACTTGTGACACATGACTGTGTCCCATCATCAGTAAATAGTCTTCATTGAAGGCAAGTACGATGATGATATTCAAAAGTGCTTTAGAGTAGTATCTTCTAAGTAGTGCTCAATGCATTTGGTCCTTATACCGTTTTTGAAATTCAATGATAAATATTTCTTAAAATATATATTTATGCATGTAACAATCTTTTACTAAACGAGAAAAAAGTCATGTAAAAAGCCATGTAAGTTTCTATATTTAATAAGACAATTTTTAGTCTGAAAATATAAACATTGATTTTCTTTAAAAGTTTTTTTTTTTTTTTTTTTTTTTTTTTTTTTTTTTTTTTTTTTTACATTTGGTTGTAATTATTATTGACAAGCAGAGATAAAATAAAAGTGGTCCATAACCTTCCCATAAACATTATATAGTACTATATTTGTAAGACAGATTTTGCAAAACAGTGGGCTCAAAACAATGAAAGTATTAGATATTATTAGACAATTTTAGTTTTACAGTGCTAATTTCTTAACAAGGAATATTAATATACATAAATGCAAGATGTTTCCCTTAACTAAACCCTGTATGGATATTTCCCTTGCCAAATCGATTAACTCTATTTTTGAATTTACGAAATTTTTATCAAAAATCTGTAAATAATATGTAAATGTACATATTCATACAAATTTCAAAACTATTGAGAAATAACACCATAAAAATCTCATGTCATTATTATAAAAACATTAATTTGAAAAATATTATATATTTTTTTATCATTTTTATCAGCTTATTGTTTTATAAAGTTAAATGACTTGGCGAATAAAGCATTCATATATTACAGCCATCCACAACCAATGTACAAATTGATTAATCTTTATTCATTTCGATATTGTGGTAATTGGGGTGATTGACTCTTTTGGTACTAGAAAGCTGAGTAGGACAGATTAGTACTTATTGAAGTATAACCTTGCTCTTTTCCAACTACAGTTAAACAATAGTAAAAGGATATTGCAATTTTAGTTTTACATGACATCTATGAGAAAGGATGGTTGGAATTCGTCCCTTGCGATACAAAAATGCATCACACTATCTTATGGAAAATCTTGATGGAAAGTATTACACGTTCATTAGTTGTTTATCATTCTATTATCTCTTTTTTGCACATTGGAGCTATTTCTATGGTTATTTACAGTTTGAAGTGCATTTTTTATCTCTACAAACATCCACTTCGGAGAAGAGATTTGAACCTACATACTGCTAAACTGAAGATCTAGGATACAAATTATTATTATTAATATAAAAATTATAAAAGTTAAACATAGGTAAAAGGATATTGCAATTTTAGCTTTACATGACATCTATGAGAAAGAATGCATGGAATTCCTTCCTAGCGATACATAAATGTATCGCACTATCTTAAGAAAAATCTTGATGGAAAATAATTCATTAGTTGTAAACCATTCTGCTATTTCTTTTTTGTACACTGGGGCTATTTCTATGGTTATTTATAATTTGAAGAGCATTTTATTTCTACAAACGTCCATTTCTGAGGGGAGGATTGAACCTACATACTGCTGAACTGAAGATCCAGGATACAAATTACTATTAATATTGATGTAAAAATTATACAAATTAAATATAGGTAAAAGGATTTTGAAATTTTAGTTTTACATGATATCTATGAAAAAGGATGCTTGGAATTCCTCCCTAGCGATACATAAATGTATCACACTATCTTAAGAAAAATCTTGATGGAATTCATTGGTTGTTTACCATCTGCTATCTCTTTTTTGCACATTTCTATGGTTATTTATAATTTGAAGTGCATTTTATTTCTACAAACGTCCATTTCTGAGGGGAGAATTGAACCTACATACTTTTGAACTGAAGATTCAGGTTCAAATATCATTCAATGATTAATTCAGGAAGGTTTAATCAATAATAGTCAGCTGGGTAGATACAAACTAAGAGGCATATATAACATCCAAATAATTTAAAACACTGACGCCTTTGGCGCGCTAAAGGTCAAAGGTGTCATTATGTAGCCAAAAACAAGTCACCATAAACACAGTAAATGAAACCTAACTAAATCGGAAATAACTCCCGAGAGGAAACTACGTGTTCCATTTAAACGTAAACACCATTGAAAAACGTAAATTGTGGAGAAGTGTTGAAAAGAAAAGAAAAGAACTTTATTGAGCGGTCTTTTGGGTCGCATAACAGGACCAAAGAAACAAAAGAGACTATTACGACAAACCTGTTCATCTTTATTAATAAAATATTCTTGTTATTTCCTACGTCGTC
>JAPDSC010031226.1:20168-36313 GCA_026290005.1 Latrodectus geometricus | reverse complement strand
TATTTTTTCCGTTTCACTGAGCACATCCAGTTAGTTTCATCAGCAGATTCCAGGAGATTCCTCTGGGATTCCAACTCATTGAAGCGATGATGCATTAAATGAGAATCTCTTTATGTTCTATATATAAAGAAAGAGAGAGAAAAAGAAAAAAACATTCCTAGATAAACCAAGTATCGGAAAGTAACGATGAGAATGTATTTGATTAAAGGGGAAAAACCGGCGTATTATTACTTAGACAGTGATTTTTTTTACTAATAATGAATTCTCTTCACATTTCTTAGAACATATTTAAAAAATCCTTGTTTTTAGCAATTTACCATTTTTAGAAAGTTAAAATTGGACAAAGAGCTAATTTTTAAAATGAACATTATTTACCACACACACACACTTATATATATATATATATATATATATATATATATATATATATATATATCAAAACCCTCTTTCAACAAGGTTTCATGTTCCTACACATCTAGAATAGATTTGAACATAACATATAGTATTATCAGAAAAAGAGAAGAAAATTTATTTATCATTTTAAACAAAAATAAATTTATGATAAATTTTAAAATTGAACATGTTACAAGTTGTTACAAACGAAATGCAAAATTTGAAAAAACTGTAAGAAGATGAAAAAAGATTTAAAAAATAAACTGAATCGAATACTAGAATTTGTTTTTTGCTTTACTTAGGCGTAGGACACAAAACCTTTGTAGCATTCAGTCCATAAATATACAATTGACTTTAAATTATGATAAATTAGTATTATATTATGATAAATTATGAAAATTAGGTACAAAAGAGTTAAAACTCTGTGCATGTATTGAATTTTCATGTAAATTATTTATTTAAATTATTCGTTGAAGTTATGTTTCGTAACGAAACTCTTAGTAACAAGGAATAGTTTTTTGTTATGTTCTTGTATTTCAGAAATTTTTAGGAAGGCCCTCTGTTACAGATGATTTGTCAGTGTTTACATATGCTCATAAATTTGAGGTTTATTATTATTGCAAAATAACATATAGCATGAGTTTTTCCCCCATATCTTTTCTCATTTTCAATACTTAGATGTCTTAGATTTCTCTAGTCTCTTTTTCAATACTACTGAAAGGAACCTTTTCAATTTGGTCAGAAATGAGAGGCTTTTTTAAAGGCACTTGAATATTCAGCCTCAATTAACTGCATATATTTCAATCTGAAATTAGTGGGAAATAGCCTTGGTTGATGAATTTTGTCTTTCAAAAAAAATTTTTGAAAACAAAATAAGATTTGTTGTATATGAAATCGAGTCCTATATTAAACAGGCAATAACAATAGATTTTTTTTAAAATAAAAGAACTGTCGTCTTTTTCAGTTCACTTTATTCATTGTAAAATGTTCTCTTATACATTTTACTTATTTTTACAATCTAATAACGTGTAATTCAAAACATAAAAAATTCTAATATTTCCTCCCCATCAAGTAATACAGTGAAATACTAAAAAAATTCCATGCGAGTTAAATTTTTTTAAACTTAAATATAAAAATTGTTTTAATTAAATAAACCATAAAGTTAGATATCTCATTCTGGATAATTTAAAAAAAACTAAAGAATAATTATAACCGAAAATAAAATTTCTAACAGAATTATCAGGAGTATACCATTGATTGATTTAGTAGGAAAGCGTGAATAATACATGTAAAATAAGGAATATGCATAAACAAAGAGAGAAGAAATAAATTAATACAAAAAATCGATTATTTTAAGTAAACTACATTTTTCACATTTTACAAGATAACACATCAAACCGTTTATCATAACATTGGAGTATACTTCTTAATTAATACAATAATTTTATTTCCCATCACAATTTAATATTACTTCAGGAAGAATTGAGCAAAAACTTATGAAGTTATACTATTTTACCAACAATTTTATGTTTTTATTGATATCTTCCTTAAAAAATCCTAAAAAATACTGCGAAATATGGAAAAAATAATAAAAGGATATATTTCATTTCAACATTTTCCAATAATTAAAATCCTTAATCATTAAAAATGTGAGACTCAAATGAAATATTTATTTTTGAAATATTCACAAGAACAAAAATAGAAATGGAGAAGATAAAAAATTTGTCCAAGCGCGAAAAAAATTTTTATAAAGTGAATTTCATCCAGCAGATACCTAATCTAGTACAATTTTCAATAGAAAAACTTATTGAATAAAAGAAAAAAAAATCTGCATCCTTTATCGATAAATATGATTAGAATACACAAAAAAACTAATAAATGCTCACATTTCATTCTCGATCTCAAAATAAAAAATAATATGTAATATATTCAGAGAGTTACGAATAACGTAAGAAGAAAAATTATGATTAACCAAAATTAAATTATTAAGCCTTATTTCCCAGTTGTAGCATTTTTCTATTTTTTCTCCCAGTTACCCGATCAATAGTGCTGACTAAAAAACAGTTATTTTTTCCTTAAATTATTCATTGATTAGCTACATTGTGTAAAATAATTTTCAACTTAAGCTCATTTTATTGAATTAAAATAAAAACGTTGGGAAAGTATAAAATCTGTTGTATTTTTAAATCAAGATTTTGTTTAAAACTGCATATGGGTTACATTTTCTTCTCTTTTTATTATATAATTTACTAAATATTCTAGTTTTAATGAAGATAAATATATTTTTTATTAAAAGTTATAAACACAGGACATATTTTTACTATATTCTTACGATTTCCTAACTTTTAGCTAATAATTCATTAAAAAGAAATTCCATGTTCATAAATTTTATTGAATTTTTTACTCCATATTTCTATTTTCTGATTACTGTTTATTACAGAAATTTGTCTAAATATTGTAAAATTATAATAAATAGCAATTTAAGTATACAAGTTTAATACTTAATTTATACAAGATTAAATATGAAAGAGAATAAGTAAAAAAAAATATGCATGATGATACATTTTAAAAAGAATATATGCAGTTTGCATCATTAAAAGCACATAATATAGTAAACAGTTTAGAATTCATTTTAAAATATTAAGAAATAATTTGGATGTATATTTAAGATTTGATTTGCATAATGTATATTTTGAAAAAATAACTACTTATGTAAAAACGATTATAACACTGGTGTATTAAGCTTAAGGGCAATTACATAGTAATATTTTTAAGGAGAGCACCTTAATGTAGTTAAAAAAATAAATGCTATTGAGAAAAAAAGACTGAGCATTTAATTTCACAGATGTGCATTGTTGGCCAACTTAAATGAAATACCCTGAAGGGAAGGAAGCATGCAAATAACATGAAATTTACAACATGCATTACCGGAGATGAGATATACGAATGATTATATTTTCAGCGCAGGTGCACATCGCTAGCGCCTGTGGCACCACTTCAAAGCGATATTTAAGACTTAGGGATTTCAAAGATTTCAAATTCGGTGATCGTGTTTTTTTTTTTTTCTTTTTTTCCTCAAAAAGAAACGATCAATTATTTTTTGTAGAAAAGAACAATCATTTTTTGATCAAGTATCCGAGATCCATAGAGAACGGATAGTGACCTACCGAGATTGTGAATTATCTTTCATGGAAATCGGTTGTCATGTTTGACGAAACAAATCAACTATAATACAGATATGTGATCAGTGGATGCAGGAGAATATGACGAACCAACTTGTTCGATCATATCCCCCTCAGTTCACCACTTCACATGATGACAAGCGAATTGTGAGCATGTCAGTAACGGATCGCTCAGATACATTACAATCCATAGCACAGCATATTCAGTCTGTAATACAGCATCCAGTGCCTGTGTGTACCATTCGACACAGTTTACAGCAGAGTGGTTTGTCCGTAAGACGTCCATTGCTTCGTCTACGCTTGACGCAGAACCACATACGTCTCCTCTGCCAATGGTGCTTAGAAAGAAAGATGTGGATGACAGAATTTAATGAAATTGTCTTTAATGACGAGTCATGCTTTTGTCTGCAACACCACGATGGTGGCATTCGAGTCTGGAAACACAGTGGAGCGAGGATACTGAACAACTGTTTCATGCACCGTCACAATGGCCCTGCAGCGAGTATTATGGTATGGGGTGGTATTGAATATCACTCTCGCATTTCTCTAGTATGCTTTACAGGTACTTTAAACAGCCAGTGCAACTTATCCGAGGTGTTAGAATAAGTTGTCTTTCTTTACCTTCAGAGCTTGCTCTTAGGCATATTTCACCAACTTAATGAGGAATCAAATGCGGCATGCTTTGTTCAAGTGTTCTTCGCTTATCGTCAGGTTGAATCGTTTCTCTGGCCGGTTCGCGCTCCAAATCATTCTCCGATTGAAAACATATTGTACACGGTTGTTCAATGATTGACCCAGATAATAATCCAAATGAAATAAATACTTTCTGGTGATTAAAAATTTTAATTGATTGCTTCCATTACTAGTCTAACTCACAATGTAATAAGCATTAGTTCTATGAACACAAATAATGCTAAAAATTAAGCGCTATTAAAAGCTCCTTTGTTGTCACTTGTGTTTGAAGAAAATTGCTTTCATTCTACTTAATGGATTTCAATAAAATAATTATATATAACAGAGAAGAAAAGAAAAAAAAATATTGTAGTTAAAAGTAAACTTTATTTAAAAATTTTACCCTTATTTCAAAAATTAATTTTAATCTCATTCTATAAAATAATTCTTATGCTTATATTTATTCTATTCTGAAATTAAAATGAGATGACAAAGCTCATACCTTAAGCAAAATAATTTACTCATATTTTAACTAACATTTCAAGTTAACTAAGAAAAATATGGATAATTTATGCAATTTTTTTATAAGAATTATTTACATGATTCACCTAGATATTAAATGGATAATAAAAGCCTGTGTAATTCTTTGTAAATAAAAAAAAATTCATAAGTAATTTTAACATTAATCTAAGCATTTATGGTTATAAGAATGGCATGAAATGATATAAGAAAAGTTAATTATATAGAAAGAAGTTATTAACAAATTATTTTTTAATTTAAATTTATTTATCATTATTAATTAAAACTATTGATAATTACGTTATTAAAATTTTGTTTATTAGGAAGTAAATGCATGAAAAGCATAAAGGATAGATATTTTGTTCATATGTTTGCCTGATAGGGTTATTTAAGTCCTTTAGCAAAATAGTATGCATATTACAAACTGCCGAAAATTTAAATATTATTAAATTGTAGGAACAAAGACTATGTAAATGTCAATTTATGATCAATTCAAATGAAAGGTATCAGTCAATTTTTGTTATGGAGCAAACTAATTAAAGTAAATTAATTGTAATTCCTTAAAATTAAAAATTGAATATGCTTAAACTAAGAACAAATTATTTAATACATTATAAAATAATGTTAAAAATAGTTTTAAATAAATAAATAAACATAATTTTATTTAAAAAAGAGCAAACCTTTACCACATTCTTTTCCTACCACTTGCAGCTTACTTATATTAAGCTGTGGTATTTAAAAATCCTCGACTCTTCTATGAAAGTAAATTTAATAGAGATACTCATCTGTTACGCAGACATAGAAATTTATTAACATTATTTCTAATAAAAATTTATTAAAATTATCATCAGTTCTTACAATATCATTAAAAAATTGCAGAAATAAACTTACATTTTAAAATTATTTTAATATTTTTAGTCATTTATTCAATTTAAAAATAAATTCATATACCAAATCATACTTAGTAATAAGCCTAGATGAAACGAAGTTTTGTGTATCCTTTGTCATCGTTGCGTTTGAAAGGCAACAATGTCTGCGAATAGAAGTTTTATAAATTTTCATGGAAGATTAAGTAATTCTGAATTCTCGGTTAAAGCATATGAAAATATCAAAATTGTAATTAAGAAACTTCATTTTAAGCAAAATAGTTGTGGCTTATGAATACAAATCCAAAATTAAAGAGATTTATATAATTTTACATAGGTTATTGAACATATCATATTAAATACTTAATTAAATATAAAGGCATCTAACTATTTTATATTCAATAAATGTGGAAAATATGAATATTTATTTTGTTTTCTATTAAGTAAAAATATTTTTAATAATTTTGTCAAATAACTATTTTTGACAGACCAAAAGAAAGTATATGACCAGAATTAATTAGAATCAATTAAGCAAATAACTTGTACTAATTAGTTTCAATTATTTCCTTTTCTTTATTGATATTTTAAAATAAATTACTTTGGATAATAAAATAACAATATGTCAGAGTAAAAATCTTTATTATTCAAGTTACACTGACTTGTTAAGGAATGTTATTTGTCGGTTTTACTATTTAAACATTTTTTTGACTAAAAACTGATGCGATTTTAAAATATATATTGTCTCATTTAATACGTAAAACTTAGTTCAATTTTATAAATTAATAATAAACCAAGAAAAATAACGACTCATAAATTTATGTACTATATTAATTATGTCATATATCTGCATAACTAGCATCAATAAGGAAAATAAAATTATTTTTAATAATAAAGTAATAAAATTTCAATAATTTATTATTTAAGTAATAATTTGTAAATTATCAATAAAAATCTTTTTAAGTTCGCTTATATTTACTACTGATTGCTATAAGACCTTTAATGATTTTCTGCTAAATGGCTTTATGTCCAAATGTCATGAAGTCATTTAGCCCTTCTGCCTAAATAAAATAATACACGAAAAAAATCAAAATAACCTGATTTCGTATATATACTATATATTTCATTAAATTACATCAAAAAAACTATGTAGTTTTGAATTTTCATCAAATACGTTTACACGTTTTCAAAGGGAAGACATAATCTGCATAATTGCAGGGCTTAATCAGGTCCTATAAATGTATAAATGTATACACATATGCACTTATAAATTCTCATCATATACACAACGGACAAACACGTATAAGCATAGACTATAAAATTGGATTTTGCATGGGAATTGAAATTATCACCACAATTTTCTTTTCTTTTATTATATTATTAATTTTCTTAAATTTTTATAGGTTTTCATTGTCTTATTCTATACGACATTTACTTGGGTAATTTTAAATAAAAGTCCGACAGTAAAAATTTTCCCCACTTAAGTCACTTAATATTTTGCTCCTTTTCAATGTTTTTTTTTTTCTTGTATCTTTTACTACATTCTTTTCATTTACTCTGCTGAATGTATCCTTTTTATACTAAGAAAAAACGACGCAAAAGAAGATTTGGATTTTCTGCTATAAGCATCTTCATAATAGGGACTTGATTTATGATCTTCTTAAAATTTTTAATAAACTTTTTCCTTGCATACTTATTCAAACAGGAAAAAAAATAGTTTTTATTCTTTTTTATGCAGAATTTTGAAAATAGGATACTGTTGTGATACTTTGAAGCCTTAAATTAACTAACTGTATCTATATTATTACATCGTTCGCTGCTTTGATGTACATAAAAATTTACTGAAATGTTATGTAAAGTAATTAATATTTTTATTTTGTTTTTGGTTTAAAATCGCATTTTTTGTATGAAATTTTAGCAAAAAGATTATTTGCATTTTTCATAATTATATACTTTCCTTTTTTGTCTAAAACACTTTTCTATTTCTTAAATAAAGCAAAAATATTTATGCTTTAAATTTCTCTTTTTTTGTTTTTTTAAAGGATTAAATTTAAAGTAAATAATAGTTTTTATCGAGCAATTTTTAGCTTAGTTATATAAACCACTCTCGTTTAAAGGAAAAATTCTTTTTTTCTAATATATATATATATATATATATATATATATATATATATATATATATATATATCCCTATAGTCATAAAATACAATATGTGCAATATTTACAAACTGTTTAAATTATACTTTATAATGTTCACATTCAGAAACAGTAATTAATATTTCAACTATGATGGATTTATCAGGTTTCCAATGATAATAAACACTTCTAAGCACTTTTGTCAATTTACAAGTAACACTCTTCACTTGTTAGTTTACACGTGAAGAGTGTTTTAGTTACAGCAAAAAATTTAGTGTTATTTTAATTTTTCCAAAAATATTTCTATAAAAGTTTATGCAAATGCTGATATTTCGTATGATTAAATTTATTATACCTAAATATTTCATTACGCATTGAAGTTTAACTTTCTATACAGTATTTTTATTAAAATAGCAAATTCAAAAGTGTTGACTAGCTTTACTCGGATTGTAAATTTCTCAGCGATATTTTAACTATTTATAAAAATGACAAACGCTTCAGAAAATTTAATATCACCTAATGAACCAATGAAAAGAGAACACAAATAGCAAAACTTGTTAACAGTAATATAACAAAAAATTGGGTAATAACACAAACCCAAGAAAATATATTAGTAAGACTGCACAAAATTTCTAAAACATAAATTTAGCACGAAGTATTTAAGGGAAAGATTTCTGAAATACTAAGTTATTATTCATAAACTTTTCTTTTACAATAGTAACTTTGTTTCACCCAAAATGTTTGTATTTCATGTTACTTCAGATTTACAGCTTATTTATTTTCTACTTATATACCTTTGCCGAATACTAAAAACATTATTTTTTAAATTGTAACTTTTTAATATATCCATTTTAAATGAACCTCTAAATACAGTAGAACTCTTTTCAACTTTTAGATATTTTGAGAGATTTATTGCTGAAAAATATTTTTTTCATCAGTTTATTGACTTTTAAGGAATCTTTTCAAATTGATCGCTACATTTTATTAAATTTTTAATTCCTTATAATTTTCATAATAATTTCTAAACTCTGATAAATATTTTAATAGATTTATTAGAAATAACCATCTCAAACTTATTTTGTTTAACGAATGCAAGATGTAAATATATTACTTACAAATAATGATTTAAAAACAGGTGCTATCTTAGCTCTTAAGTTTTAAATTTGATATTTGAAATACATTGTAATAAATAAGTAATATGAAATTATGAATATTCAATAAGATATTCTCTAATACGATTAGTATTTAATCAAATCAGATTTGGAAGATATGGTGTTGTATATTTAAGTAATTAGTTTGTTATAAATAATATTTAGCCACAGTCAAGTCTATGATGAGATTCCGAATTATGTGTCAAAATTTATCTATAAATATAATTGGTTTATTTTTAACATGTGTATCTTCATCGCTTATTTTCAAACATTATAAATTTAATTTTTTGTATGTTTTTTATTAATCACTGAAATAAGCTGAGCCATAATTCAATATAAATTTTAGAGGATTTCCTATTAATCCCATTCACAATAAAATTTAACCACTTTTAGAAAAATTATTTTTTTAAATAAAAAATTTTAATTTTTTTAATGAACTTATGAAATAACATCCCGTTATCACTATTGCCTTTTCTGTTCAAGCTAGAATTCTGGAGAGCTGGGTTCTATTACTTAATCATGTGAAACATATTAACATTAAACATATTATATATATATATATATATATATATATATAAATGAAACATATGTTGAATGAAACAATGAAATTTTTCAAAAGCATGATAAAGATTATATAGCACATAAAAGATGTTTTGTTCAACGATTTTGGGCAATGAAATTATCCTTCCAGTGATCCTTGACGCTCAATTTCAATAAATGCCATTCTTATAAATTTTAAATGATTAATATATTATGATTATAATAAATTTATTTTATTTATTATAATATTTTACATCATTTACAATATGTTACTTCTGTAAGAGAATCGCTTGCTGCCTTTCTTCTTTCTACCTCGGCTAAAGTGTAAAAATACACACAGGAATGCAAATTTTATTTATATAGAGAAATAAATTTTATTTTTGGCAGTTATTTGTCTATCTGACAAGTTGAATTTTCAATAGAGATACATTATTATTTCATGCAACCTATAAAATATAAAAGGAAAACTATTTAAAAAATTACATGTAGATGGAAAAAATGAGCTTTCTTGAAAACACTCCCGGAAGGACGCTTTCGACTTTTAATATGAAATTCTCTCTCATAAATCTACTAACCCTTCTCTTCTAGGCTCAAAAGCATTAAATTTTCTTCCGATTATAATGAGAGTAAAGGCCATTCGCGTCAATAAATGATTTGGTTATAAGTGTGGTAAAATTTAAGCTTAATTTTTCTTATTAGATTTTTTTGTCAATAAAATATATGCTACTTCATTTCTTTGAATTTTTCTTAAAGAAATAATTTTTTTCCATATTTAAAATGCATCTGGAAAGCATAGAAAATTTTAGAAGGGCTCACATTTAATGATTGAATTGTGATTGAAAAATTTAATAAAAGAAAATATAAATAATTTAAAATGAAAAAATTTTCTTTACGAATTTATATTAAGCTCTGCATTAAACTGCATGGAAAATAATTATTTGGATCACAGAATTATGATACCAAAAATGCTAAGAAAGGCTTCCTGTTCAGATTGCTTAAAAAAGTAGATATAACTTATATGAACCACAAATGCTTTTAATTAGAATAATTTGTTTATTTTTATATCTCTTACTACTAATACACTAATATTTTGAGTTATTATGTTGAGGAAAATTATTGAATTGCATAATCCTGTAATAAATTATCGACAGGATATATAACATTACATTTCTCAGTCAAAAATTTTTAAAAAAAGATCATTATAAGCTATTTATAAGTTTATTTGATTTATCACTTGTCTATTAAATTCTTTTCTAGGCTTTTTCTCTTCTTTTCTTCTTTAAAATATATTAAAATATTAAAAAAATTAATTTCATTTTTCTCATTAAAATTTCAGAAGTTAATTTTTTGTGGCTTCTTTTAATATTTTTTATCTAAGAACTCAGATGTCTTTTTAAATACATTTATATATCATAAAGTAATATTTGTTTAAAAGGAGTTGTGAGATAATAATTGTAAGAGAATAAAAGAGTATATCGAAATAATTGAAACATGTCTTACATTGGCTGTCATGGGATATTATTAAAGAAGAATTTAAGGATGACGTAAAGATTTAAGGATCTATAAATATTTTATTAGTTGAAGTTTTCTGAGTTTTACCAAAATTTTTTAATTAATTAGAAGACTAAAGGAATAAGAAAGTTTTTAATTTTTTTAATCGGTGCATTTAATATTCAGGAAATTTTGTTGTCTCTTACAACCAAGGTAATATGTCATTCGAAATCAATTGTAAGTTAATGAATAATAAGTGTAAAAAATGTACAATTGGAAAAAGTACCAAAAATTTAAATCACATAATGGAAAACCAGAAAAATATTCACTATAAATTTAGTTTCCTTAATAATATTGATTATTTAACTAATTTATTAATGTAATAATTTGAAGTAATCTAGAATTTTGAGGGAATTATTTAAAATGTTAGAAATATTATCAATGTTTTGATATACTTCATAATTATTTTCTTAGACAGTACCATCAAGTATTTATGAAATATACGATTGTCAAAAAATACTTCTGCATAAATACTGCAAAAAAAGTAAAGTAAACATGAAAGAAAAATCTCTATAAGGGAAAAAATGGCAAAGATTAAGGAAAGAAAAAATAACATGATATTTCAAAACGTTTTACCTCTAAAAACCAACGAGAGATATTAAGTGGAGTTGAATCTAACATTAAAAATAAAAAAAATAAAAATAAAATTGCTCTCTGAAGAGCTCGTAAGTGGAACTTTATGTGCTAGAATGGACGTAATTGGAGTTTCGGGGGAAATTAATCTCAAAAAGAATGTTGGTAAATGGGCAGTTTGGTTCTGAACTTAATGCCTCCGACGCAGGTCAGGAAATTTTTTACCAAAGATAAAAGTAATTGCAGAGAACAAATATTCAAAAGTAAAAAATGCTGAAGGAATATTGCAGATATTTAAATATTATTTTTACGTTGCACATGTATAAAGTTATGATATGGTTTATTCTTTTATCCGTAATTGTCTTGAGCAGTTTAGTCCAAAACAGTCCATTTGCTTCTTGGAAAGCATTTGTTTGCACATTAGATTATTTTTTTAGTAATAATTTTGGTTATTGTAAAAAAACTTATTACTAAAAAACTCTTTTTATTAATAAGTTTGACGGTTTAAAAACTCCAACATATTTATTCTAGTCAAGAATAAAGTTCGTTTGCTCCCTGAAATCATTTCAGTTGACATTTTTCTTAGTTCCAAGATCTTTTTTATGTTCTTAGGCCTTGACCTGGTTGGTTGGATTCAATGAAGAAAGGTCCAAAAATTACAAGTTGCGCCAGCCTTGATCTAGGGTAATAAAATTAATGTTAGTTATAATCTAACAATGACATGAGCCAGGGTCATTTAAAAATTGCATTTTGGTATTAGAAGATATTTATAATACAATGTACATTGAATTATTTGCATCACTTTGATACCTAAATTTTATTTTATTTTGTTCCCAATAAACATGAAAATTTTAATTTGCTTCAGTACATTTAACCATATTATAAACATATCATATATATATTTTGGGTGAGCTTTTTGTAATAATATTTAAATCTTGAAATTTTTAAATAACATTCATTATTCCATTTGCAAGACATAAATATTTCAGCTTTATTATATTTATTTTCTTTTTGTTGCATAGCTTTGAATAAAAAAAAAAATTATTTCAATAACTCAAATTTCTGTTATTATGAAATAGATTTTAACCAAACCTTATATTTAATTTCAAATTCAATTATTCAAAATTATTCAATGATATTACTTCATTGCCATTTTTAAACATAAGATGAGAAATCTCCTTGAAGAGAAGTTTTTTAGATAAAAGAAAATGCTAATCTTATGTATTTGAAATAATTTCTGAATAACATATTCTTATTAAACAATTAAAATCTTTGTTATTTGCAACATGTTTGGTAACGATAAGCAAATAATTAAATTAAATTCGGTAGAATTTATTTACAAAAAAAATTATAGAAGTTGACAATTATATAGAAAAAATTAAAGAGAATACAAATAAGGGAAAAACATATTCAAATGTATATTATTCCATTTATAATTTTTTATAAGAAAGATTAAAAAATATAAATTGAATGATGAAAAATTAAACATTTAAAATTTATGATCGACTCTAAGCAAGCTTTAATAAGTTAAGAATATGTTTGTTGCAGGAATAATAAATTGTTATAAAAATCAACATTCAGAAATACTAAAAATGATGATGCCTGAACTGATTCACTGAGTAGTATATATTTGACATAGTACTAAACTAAAATTGAACATCGAAACAGAATAAAATTTTTAACATGCAAGAAAAAGTAGAAAGTTAGTTCTAAAAAAAATCAGGAGAAAGATGCATCGTACGAAATTATATCAATTTTTGTTTAAAACGAATGAAATGATTTAAGTTGACTATATTCAATATTAACCATTAAATACGCATGATAGTTAGAAAAAAAAGGAGATTCAATGTATATCAATTGCATAATTTTTTAAACCCTACATTTATCTGCTCGAAATCTTTTGTTTTAACGCGAAGGCAATGCAATATAAAACAACGTTGAACAACTTAAAGAATGAAATTTTTCTATTAACACATCAAATGCAAGAATAAACTAAAATAAATGTTTCAAGCAATTTTTAGTATTTAAAAGGTACAATATTGAAACAGTTCCTATATGTTTAGTCAGATCATAATTTGGAAAACAAAAATCAAAATATAAAAGCTTTCATTAAGGTTAAATTCTAAATAAAAATTTCTCTGTTGTTCAATTCTTGATACATCGAATAGCTGAAAGGAATAGCTTGAAAGCGCTGTCATTCATTTTAAGCAACTGAATCAATGTTCCTTGAGAAAACTAAATTCAGACAATGCCAAATTGAAAGAAACCTATTCGTATAAGATAATAATTAAAAGAAAACTATATATTTTTCAACTGCATAATTTGCTGAAAAAATTGTTACACAAGAAAGAAATATAAATAATAGTGTAATATTTATCTTATAAGCTCATGAGACAAGTAAAATGTGAAGTACTCGTCCCTAAACAACAATTGATCTGATGTTTCTAGTTAATGAGGGGTGTCAAAAGATCTTACTGTAAATGGCAAGGTATCAAATGCAAAATAATTTGCCATAGTCTCAGTATCAATTGAGAATAATAAGAGAAACTTGTAATAAAGGATTACTTATAACACATGAAATATTTGCATACAAAATTATTATTTCAATTTATATAATGTTCATTCAAAATAAAATATTACACCAACAGTAATGCAAAATTCTAATCTAATAGTGGGCTATAATCTTATATAATAGTGGGATATGTTTCTATTTTTACAGGTTTAATTTCTTATTCTCATACAGAATATATATATTTTCAAAAACACACCAATTCATCAAAAGTACAACACATTCAATGAAAGAAGGTTAGTTAAGAAATGGAGGAGAAATGTGGATAAACTATACGTTGATGATTTCCCGTGGGAAGTTTTTCTCTTAAAAAACAGCTAAATGTTAATAACTTTAATTTAAAAGGAATATCATTCTGAAAGATGAATTTTACAAAGTATACTAGGGTTCTTGTTTTTAATATAAATCTAAAAATGAAAAATATTTTATAAAAGTATTTTTAAAATAGCAATTTTTATAAGATATTATGACATTTAATTTCAAGGAAACAGAGTTCACAATTAAGAAAAAATTATGTGCATTTGAAAAATGTTCTAATGCAGAAATCTTTAAGGTCACCAGTCTTGATATGGAAATAAATGTCTGAATACATGACATTTTATGGACATCACTTTACAAAATAAAAGTGCTAAACACTTGATTAGGGAAAAATTTAATAATTTCCAATTTAATTTTTAACTCAAAAATTTAATTTTTGAGCAAAGTAGGAAACACATAATTAATAGGATATATATACTAAAATTAATTCATTGGCAATCTCATTGTATATAAATTAAGATACTTGATGTTAATAATAAAGTATGTTGTTTAACAATAGCATTAAGTTATAAACTTCAAGTCAAATTTTAAAAAAAAGTTACAAAATATTAACCTACTATTTCATTGTATCGTTTTCAATTATTTAAATTTCCGATATTGAGTACTATAGTACTCATATATAATTAATTTAATAGGTATGATAATGAAATAGAGGAAATCTTTCAAATTGAAGGAAAATTAGGTTAATAAATATAGAAATATTAAAAACTTGAAAAAATAATCAACTGTGTTACACTATTTTTATATTCTTGTATACATGTATCCTATACAAGAACATAAAATGTTTTATGTTCTTGTAAAAAGTGTATTCATTTTTAGGTTTAAATTTCATCCTGAGACCCTATTTCATTGCCTCATATCTTCGTGTTATTACAAATGTGTATCATCAACATACCTAAGGGAGGAGATAATTGGCAATTAAAAATTAAAATGTCTTAATAAAATAAATTAATTAGTGAAGAGAAACGGAATAATTAAAATACATAAATTGTGGTTCATCATTTTAATATCAACCGCATCTGTTATTCTAATTGATTTAAATGCTTATGTAAATATTGTTGGAGTTGTTGAATTTTAATTAAGCCAATATAAAAATTACTTGCCATGAGAATATAATTAATCCTCTAATTATATATTGTGTTTCTGGAATCCAACTTTCTTTGGAAATTAATTTCATTATTTTCCTACCAAAAGTACATTTTAACAAATTTATTTTTGTTAAATGCCAGACTACCGTAAATTAATTAATAAAAATATTTTCTGTAATAGATAATTAATTGCTTAATTCTATTATAATTAAGTTTCAATATATTATAGTAACAAAAAATCAAATTTTAAAAAATGTTTTTATTTATTTAAGATTTTGTAAACAGTGAGTTACATTTTCTAATATATCTTCATTTAAAAATTATAACTCTCTTTATTTTCTAAAGAAAACATTATTTTTTTCTCCGGAGAAAAATTTTAAATAACAAAAAATATTTTTTAAAATTATTAATATTTAACTATAAAATACTTATCTTAATGTTTCCAATGCTTAGCTATTAGAATTTTCACCTTTCTACTCATGAAGATACAAAAATCATTGTACCTTTACTTGGTGGATAATCCTTAAAATGTATCAGTGTGGCATTTAAAGTTAATCCTTGTAATTTAAAAATGGTGACCAAACAAAGGG
>JAPDSC010031226.1:0-15513 GCA_026290005.1 Latrodectus geometricus | reverse complement strand
ATAAACTCTTAAGCAAAACAGCATGTAAAAATAACAATCAAAGATCAAGCTTTACTATTTTATAATAATTTCGATAAATCCTATTGAAAAATGTATAATCCTAAATAAAATACAAGCAGCTAATATATCAGTTTTCCTTTAAATTATATTAAATGATACCTAAAGGAATACACTTTCATCTTATCCATTATTCGCTGCATTTATTTAATAGCTTTTAAACTCCGGGATATATATCTGCATTACAGACCAATAAATTTTTAAAGTTTTACAAATGTATGGCAAGAGATTTCAAACGATATATTTTAAGATATGCCCCGAACGAACCGTTTCCATAGGGAACGCGTTAGGAAAACGATCTAAAGTGATTTAGAAGAAGACATTTTCACCTCTAAGTGAAATTTGTAAGAAAATATTGATTGTTTCTCTTTTGTATATCTAGTTCATTCCTGTTTCATTCAGAACTATTAATATGTTATTTCGGAGTTAATCACACAGATTTTTTCATAATTCATTACTTCCAAATTTATAAAGAATATTATTAAAAAACCTCTTATAAATTATTTAGTTCCATAGAACTTCAAAATCTAAAATATTGGTATATTATGCTTATGAAAATTTTAGCCAAAAATACATTTTTGTTATTTTAACTTGCCCTTATTAACAAAAAGCACGTGAGATTTTTACTTATTGAAAAGAATCAATAATACTCTTTACTTAAATATTTGTTTTGTCGTGAAATCTACACTTTGGTCCTCTGTTGGAATCTGTTATAAAATAATTTTTTTCCCAATATTTTATATTCTTATATATAAATACTTAGAATTCATATGTTTTGTATATCGAGAAATTTCAGGACTTATACAAGTCTTTGTACAAAAATATTGTCGAGTAATGTAACCTCAAACAATTTGGTAACATCATTGAATAAGTGCTTTTACAAAACTACTTCTTTTAAGCATTCTAAGCATCAATAATTTTGTTTCAAAAGTAGAAAATGCAAATATCAAAGGTCTCTAACTGAATCACAACACCATTCAACTTTCAGTTCGTTTTATTCAACTCTATCTTATATAAAAGTATTCCAATTAAATAGTCCAAATCTGGTCTTATACTTAACATGAGAACATTAAAATATATAAAACGTATCTGTAAGGGATCATTTCAGGTATTTTTTATAAATGTTGGTTATAATCTTTATGACTATAAAAGTAGATATTATAAAGGATACATTTCAAATTTTTAAAGAATTCTATTTTCATAATCTTGCTGATGATTTTTCTATCTTTAAATTAATTTTTCTATCACAGAATCTCAAATTCAAAGAAATGTGATGCTGGCTTATCTGTAATCTTGACTACAATTCTTCAATGATTATTTCAGAGTCATCTGTGTCATCTGCAGTGACCAGTCCATCATACACATATAAATTTCATTACATTATTTCTTCATACCCTTTTGGTCATCAAAAATACAGAGCAAAGAATGACCAAAAATATAACAGCAAAATGTGTTTGGAAGAAACGCAAGATTGAAGTTACAGCCTCTCGCAAAGTGTGAAAAGTAAAAAAATCAGTTGTTAGTGTAACCATCATAACAGCATCTACAAGCATGGTATCAAAGAGGTTTTAAATGAATCCCTAGAATCTATGGGTCTTCCACATGTTGCCAAAGGATTGATGGATATCAAAGCATTTTTTGCATAATCGTAGACCACACGTTTTCGGTTGATGATAGATAGAAGAAGAATCATACCAATCAAACCAATTTCATGGTTAAGGAACTCTTATATATTGCCTGTCACGTCTGATGACGCATTATACTGTTGGAATAGGCCTGATGCCTTGTGAAAAAACCACGGTCAACATCTCAGAAAAATTAAGCTGATTATTCAGTGTATCGACAATCCTTATTAGAATTATGCAAAAGGGAAATACAATATCACCTTAAATCATGTTTTCGAGTGCAGAACCCTTTGAAGAACGCAACAAATAAGCAGTTTCTTTCCACGGTAAGTTCAAATCCGAATAGATCATCGTAGCTATGTACATAAAAGCGGTATTCGTATATAAAAATACTGTTGTTCACTTCTGTTGTCCATTCCTTTTGATTATCTCATTATTGGTAGTTCAAAATCCAATGGTTTTTACCACGGGTAAATGAAGCAATGGTTACCATGTGGTCATTTCATTCAGGCACAAATGATGTGAAATGGTACGAGTAGACGCAAACTGCAGAGTAATAAGCTGAATCAATTGTGCTATATTTCATGATGAGACTGAGAGAGTCATCACTACAATACACATGGAATGTTTGTCATATCATACAATAGTGGTGCAAAATGATGAAAACAATCATTCTGTTGTTCCCTTTAGCATATAGTGATTACGAATTCACATCATACATTGGATTCATGAACATGATCACCAATTTCTCTGAAAATAAATTTGTAATCCAATAGGGTAATGAATCTCCACGATCGAACGCAGTAACGTACTCGTGAGAAGTTCGGTGTCTTCTGTAAGACATTTAAATAGCTTACGTAAAACAACCTGCCGTATTTCAAGTCAGTAATTTCTTCTCTCTTTATATAATGCTTTCTGTGACAGTAGATCCTTCCGAGGTATGCACGGAATGATCATCATCACAAACGCATTTGTTAATTCTACATGGTTTGGACGTGTTTTTTATAGTTCTACACTTTGAAGGTTAGCAAAGTATATAAGCCTTAATCATGGTTTTGAAATAAAATCTTGACCACAGATCTTCAAAATATTTATTCCGGCACTTGATGCTTATTTTAACATATAAAGACTAAGTTTAAGCTTACAAATTCTGTCAGAACAACACTGTAATTTCTGTTTATTACACGCATATGGATTCATCTCATTTTCCAAGCAAAAATGATAAACAAATATCAAACTGTGTAATATGCATTTTCTCATTAGTTGCAATGCTAATTAATAAATGAGCAATTGCATGCTTTGTTGTTGAACTAAAATTATGATCATAATGAATTTAAGATTTCGAATGAAACCTTTAGCCATAGACCTGGTTGTATACTTATCAATTGTGTGTGTTTGTATGAGCCAGTAAAATTCATTTTGTCTGATAAACCTTTTTGCTAACAATAGCTTTAACGTCTTCAGTTAGTAATTCTCAGTAAAAAATGCCATGTCTAAATCCATATCTTATTTTCA
This sequence comes from Latrodectus geometricus, assembly GCA_026290005.1. Lineage (NCBI taxonomy): Eukaryota > Metazoa > Arthropoda > Arachnida > Araneae > Theridiidae > Latrodectus > Latrodectus geometricus. The sequence goes on along the minus strand of JAPDSC010031226.1, from coordinate 12,316 downwards.
ATATACATTAGGTTTGAAAATATTAGCTTCTTTACAACATTTAGGTTTTTCAAAACCAACAATAAATGCCTCAACAATCCATATTCATTCATTAAAGTGTTTTGACTGCTTTAATACACTTTTATTTCTCATTATATTTGGTTGAATACTATCTTTGTTAATGTTTTCATGCACATTTATAGGGTGTTTAATTGATTTATTATATTTTAAGATTTTTCTTAATTTTTTTATTTAAAAACTCTTCCTTATTTGTTCTAACCCTAAACTAGACTTTTTTATTTATATTTTATGAGTTCTTTATTAAATGCTACCCCTCAGAAGCAAATTATAGAAATAATCTATAAGCCCAATGAAAATACATTTCCTCTGAATCATGTCCAATAAAATAAGCTTTTCGAAGTTTATCATCCTTTTTACTTCTCTTGTGTTTAGAGACGTGAGAATTTCAAATATTGATTGGACTATGCTCATGCGTTTTATTATTGGTTTTATACAAATCCGAAATTCATATGGATTTAAATTTTTAACTGAAGATTTTCCAATTCTTTTGGAATTTTATATTGAATTATTCATAAGCTATGCCTTCAATGCAGGTAGAAAGTCAAGTTCAGCATTTGAATTAATTTGAGTTCTTGACATTTCTACTAATACATTCTCATCCGATTCCCCATTTTGCTTTGCCATAAAGGTGATGTCAAATGTTGAACTGCATCATTTACTAGTAAGAGTATTTCAACTTTTCTTACATAAAATTCACTTACATTTTTAGTAGATATTTGACTTTATGTCCTACATTTCTTGTATCAGTAAAAAAAAACGTAATGAGCCTTAAAGAGTTCAATTTTTATTGTAAGGAATGTAAAAAAAAACGAAATTTAGAAAAGTGATTCGTAAAAAAAAAAAAAAAAAAAAAAATACTGATAATAATATAAAATAATTTAAAATGATCTTCATAAATCTATTAATCTGCGGAAATAAAATCTCCTAGTGTAGCTATTACTTTCTAGAACCAAAAGATGACTCCAGCGCTCTTTGTACAGTTTGAAAAGCTAAAATATCTCATGTAACTATGTTTACATCTCTATGACTATGTAAACACAGTTACTCTTCATTTTCTCTTCAAGCAAAAGCTTTCCTTTCCGCAGCTTAAATTTTACAACCCTTACCTTGACTTTATGTTCCATTGATAATGCAAGCCTTCCTAATGTTCGACCAACACTCAGTTACCATTGACTCAGAAAGTAGTTATTTAGATGACTATTATGTGTAACTAACATAGAAAACAAATTCACTCTTATGTATGCATTTATGCAAGACTTCTTATAATCCTTTACTATGTTTTTATTATTCCCTTTTTAGACAATCTTGTGTTAACTCTGCAAGAGCTAAAAGGATATTTTTATTAATAGCAGTAATATATCATTATCACTGTTTTATTAGTAACAGTACTCATCTGAAATCTTGATCAACAAACTATTTTGATCAAGACTTGACCAAATGTCCTTTTTGGAAAGAATTGTAGCATTTATACTGTTTCTGGAGATTATGCTGATTGTTCCCAGGTTTTACTTTAAAATCATTTTGCTCAATAATATTGGTGTTCTCTTGGTATTTAAATACTCTCATGAGAACACATTTCTGTCGTCAATATTTCAGTAGTTACCTTATCTTCTCTAAGGAGCCACCAGCTAGATTTATATGAATGATATTCATTATGTTATACTAGAATCACTAATATTTTAGTTTAAGAATTTGCATAGATATTTGGATATTTTTTAACTTTAAAAGTTCAAAATTTAATTAGTACTATAAATTCTTTAATTTGGCAATTTCACAATTTTCATTCTACTGAAAATACAAAAACTTTAAGAATATTTTATTTGACTTGTTCAAGCATGATATGAGCATCATAGGTTTATCATTACTGCTATATTATGGATCTAGTGGTTTATAGATGTAGATGAGTTTATGCAATTTTGTCCATAAATCTCTAGCTGAATCATATCTTATAAACTTTTATCTCATGCTGACTAATATCCTATGTGTTTTAAAATTTCTTCTGTCACTGAATTTTTTGAAATCATAATAGAGCTTAAGTTTGATTTTTAAAAATTCTTTATCTCTTCATTACTTTTATCCGTCCAGTATCTGAAACTTCTGTTGTAAAAATTTCAATTTACAGTAAAGTTTCTTTGGTGACATCATATGCTCTTTGGAGCAGTTTTTGCCACAAGTTAACCACTGTGGCTAATTGTTTCGCATTTTTTTTCAAATTTATAACTTAAACACACAGATATATGCCAGCAATTGAAGTAATAAGACATTGTAAAAATGGGTCTCATTACGTAATGGGACATGATCCATTTCATATTGGGGCATATTTCTCCAATTCCAAATAACATAATATGTGTTAGTGCCACTTTTCTACAAGATAATATTAAGCTTCATAATACTTTGTATACTAAATTATTTTTGCAACAGTTCAAGTTAAAAGTTCTAAGCAAGTCTCTTTCCTGATCCAATATATGACAACTAATATCTTTTTCTTGAACTTCAAAGGTCATTTTTGATATAACTTACTGTATTATCTACAAGAATATATCTGCTGTATGTTATTTAGCAAGCACTAACTTTGTTTGTTTTTTTCTTGTAGCATTTTTCATAAGATACGTTTTCATGTTTCGTAAAAAACGAAGCTAAAACAATTGACATGTTTCCATACGTATACATATATGTAATAAAACAATAGTAATATGTAGAATCCTATATGTAGAAAACAATAGAGAGCTGCCCGTCTGTTGCTGTTTAACAGTGTTGGGTTGGAAGCAAAGTGTTTCTGCACTGAAAAATGTAGTCTAGATACAGCTTTTATTTCTAAAAGGAGCTGCAGGCTAATGAATCAAATAAAAAAGATGAGATTTTTGACAAGCCGAATGAAATAAGTTGAATCTACTTTTGCAAAAATAATTAAAGAGATTTAGTGATTACTTTTAATCGTTATAAGTAAGAATGAGTCTTAAATCTCTTTCTTATGCTCTCTTAATTATTTTAGAAAATCATTAATCATGTAATAACTTCTTTCCATAAACGCATCTTATACGAATACTAATGTTAGCACATTTATTATATGTTTCTTCTATTGGCTAGATATTATAGCAAGAGAAATATTTTAGAAATATGTTTTTCCGATGGTTTGCAACTATAACTATATATAAGGGTTATTTTTTACAAGGCTCAAAGATCATTTTCAATGAAAATTAAAACAAATTCCCACAAAATAAAAAAAATACTAAGTCATTTAAGTGCAAAGTCATTAACATGAATAAGATGCTTTGATTTTTCTTTCAATTAGAAAATGTTACTTGTTAATACTTTATTACCTTGAATAAATAATATCTTCACAAGGATATATTGAATTAAATAACATACGTTTGTATTTGAAGGCAATGGAATTCAAATTTATTAACACACTTCAACTTATTCTTTAAGATGTTTTTTAACTACTCTCACTGAGTGATTATCCCATCACCACCGGAAACTGCTACTCATTTATCGTTACCTGGTGAATACCTGTCTGAACCAAGTCACGGAAGCGAGTAGCATTACCCACGTCCCACCACCACAAACCGGTTTTCCATGTGGGTCAATTCATTCATCCTCACAGTAAAAAAAAAAAAATAAGAAAACACAGAGAGAGAAAGGAGAATGCATGCCTGAACCAGGATTCGAAACTGGGACCGAAAGCTTAAGAGTCAGGAAGTTCACTACTTAGCCATTGGCAGACCATACTTTAATCTAAATTGGTCCTAAATATTGTTTTTAAATAAATAAAATTAAATTACAGTGCTCCAAATATTTTACTGCTAGTAATAAATTATTAGTAACACTAATTCAAAAGTAAATAAATTACTAAATAATTTAGTGGCTTTAAATAGTTTTAAAAGATTTGATTCTATCAATAAAGAGAACATTCTCGATAAGTAAATCAATTTCAACAACATATTTTTTTATATACAATTTTTTTTCCTTCCATTTCCATTTGCTGCATGCTTTCATTATCTTATACATTTTTCTCATGCATATATTTATGATAATATTATAATTTGCTTTTTACAAATGAAACACGAAACTCATTTGTTCTTTACAAATGAGAGTTTCGTATAATTACATTACAATGGATACAGCGAATTTTACATTGAAAATATTGCAAAATTTAATTTTATAATTCCTAAATTTTTTATCATCTCCTATCAGAAAAATTTATTTTCAACAATAATTAGTATACTTAATTATATGAAAAAAATTAATATAGAAAATAATATTGTCGAAACTATGTCACTTTTAAAGTCAAAATTTGAGGTCAAATATTTTTCTGATATTATTTTGTTCACTTTCAACACAAAACATTGTGTTAGATCGGAATTTTCGATACAATATAATTTTGAATAGTCTAATTTACAAAATATTTTATGAAAGTTGTAACTCTTTAGCTAGAACACTTTGTATATTTCCTTATTTTCCATGACAACTGATATGAAAATAATCATTGCAAAATTTTTTACTGATTCCATTTACCAACGCTTTATTATGTGATACAACCAAAACCATTTTATGTTTCTTTGACTTTTAATTTAAAAGTTATATTTATTTAATTAAAGACAAACTGCATGGAATACTAAAATCAGCACAAGTGTTAATAATTTTATCTTAAATATCTCAATTAATAACCCTCAGAATTGATTTCAATTATTTCTTAATTTTAGACAAATCAGTCTTCAAACAATTAATATAATGTCTATAATATAATTATTCATGATAATAAAAAAGTATTTTCTAATGGAAATATTTCTGAATTGGGGAAGTTAAATGCTTAGCCTTCAATTCAATAGTTTGTTGCTCGGTTCTCACTTTGCACGCAAATGTTTCTCATTATTGGAAATCCACATTAAATGTAGAAGCGAATAAAGTTAATTTTCATGTTAAAAATAATCATGGAGTAAGAAACAATGAAATATATGAAGCCTGGTAATCAAAGTCAAAATTCGAAGAGCTACTCCGAACCAAACACTCCAAAAATAACTTCAATTTGATTAGAGTATCTTTCCTTGAATAAATATTCTTAAAAGCAAATTAATTCTTCTTCCTTTAAATATTTATAAGCCTTATCCACCACAATTAATATTCAGTTGCTCCTTTGTGACATCAAACACCTTAGGATTAGTGGGGAAGGGAATTGTTCTACCTATTCAGAAAGATCTCAGACTCTACCTAACTATCTGTGTCTCTTTCCTCCCTTAACCCAAATGATGAACATCAAGTAAAGTATCTTCGCTCAAGAAATGATCACGCGCAGATGTGGTTCATGTAAATCCCCAGAGTTATGTTGAAACTGCATTTCGCTTCATGCAAAAGCTCTACTAATTACTTTTCGAGGGGTGGAATTTGCTTATCTGCTTTCGAAAATGAAGGAAAGAGTCATATTTTGAATATTTTCTTCTCAATCAATTTCCGCCAAAACTGAATTTCTTGGCGAATTTTTTCCGAAATAAGAATTTATTTAAAAGGATGTATTTGATTCAGAAAATAATGCTTTAGATAATAAATGTGTTTTTCTCTTTTTCCCAAACTTAATGTGTTCATACTTAAACAAAATGTATAAATATATATTTTTGGTATGTTTTAGCAATTGTCCTCATTAAAAGAAACTGAGCAGGTTAACTATAGCTAGTTACTTATAAATTTATAGACTATTGTTTTTCTATTTTTGTCTTCAAAATATATTTAGTATTTAAACTACTATTAATTTATTTTATATAAGAATGTAAATTGTTATTTATTTACATAAAATTAATGGATGCTTTGTATCCAATAATGATAATCTGGTACGAAAGTACTAAAATATGTAAATTATGTCTTGTAACAAACGTTTTGTGGTCTTTCCAATGCCAAAAACTTAAACCCCTAACTCAAATCCATGAGAATTTGGCACTTTAAATATTTGAAACATCTTATAAGTTGTGATATTAGAAACATTTTACTGGATATATATTTTAATAAACAGCACATGATATTTCTGTTGAATTTCTAGAACACACTGAGGGAATAAGTGGTATATTCTATCTTGCGAATGCAGATGAGAGCTATCACATTGAACATTTTTAATTAGTAATTTAATAAGATTTAAAATAGATTTATGGTCACATAAATGTATCGTAAATGTTATTAAATTTGCTTTCGATGGAAATATTTATAATTATTTTTATAATCGATGAAACAAAATCCCATCAATACGTCTTTCTAAAGTGAGACTATTTCTCAAAAATCAATACAAAATATAACTTTCTGAACAATACTATCAACTGCAAAAAACTTTGAAATAATATCATTTATATATGATCTCTCTCAACACTTAAAAAAATTCTTTAAATTATCTTTTAAGTTAACAATAAGGTAACTAAATAATAAGGATTTTTATTATGAGATATATTTTTTGCAATACAAGTATCAAAAGGTTTTTCTTTCCTTGAATTGTAATCGGATATCCAATTATTTAAAATCCAGTTAATTACATTTAAGTCATTTATAAGATGGTTGATTTATAATAAAATTACTATTATTTCAGGAAGGTTAACAGTTTATAGTCTTATTTTTTCATGTAATAAACATGCTATATAATATTTTAATTACTTAAACGTAATTTTATGTACTATTACAATTTCTTAGAATGCTTAGTTATAATTTTCAACTATGTATACTGGAAAGAAATATTATCTGGCTTAATGCACAGCTTTGAACAATAAATTGACATTGTAAGTAAAAATAATTACAGTATAATTAACTTTTTTTGCATAAAATAGAAGAAGAAAGTCACAGATGCAAATTTAAATATCAGAGAATGTAAGTTTTCAAATTGACGTCGAAGATCATGCTATATAGGAAGTGATTGAGATTTGAATTTCAACTTAATGTAAGGCGAATCATAAATGAATGATTGGCATTCAGTAAGTGCTTTGTTTTGATACGCGCTATGTATAAATGAAGGCATTTAACTAAAGTAGTATCTTGGAGAGTTCTTGGATAATTAGTGTGGTCGAAACTAAATCCGAAGTAGCGGAAGCCGCTGAAGTTTCACAAAATGTAGTTTTCAGGATCTGAAACCGCTTTTCGGAAATAGAAATTCAGTCCAAGGATAATGATATGATTGTAGATGTGCATCTACGCAAAATAAATACCGTTGTTTAACTTTAAAGACTCGGAGATACCCGAAATATGAATGGCAATTTTTAACAATACCTTGGCTGGGCAACTGGAACCACAGCTTCAACACAAACTGTCTGAAACCGCCTTCAATCTGTAGGACTGTATACTCGCCAAACAATGGTGCGTGTCCGTTTACAGCAAGGCACGGTCACGTCTAACAATTGGAGCATCTTGGTATTGGAGTATTGGAGCGTCTTCATATTAATACATGTCGTTTGATGAAAACATCTTTCTAATTTTGAGAATAGTTTCATTCTGGAGGAAGAAATCATATGAATGAACCGGCCCGCGTGATCTCTGCACATGAAACCGAAAGAGCATATTTTAGACATTCTAGGCAGAGGAGTTTCTGTGCACTTTCTATTCCCAAAAACTCTTCAAGAACTGGAAAGAGCTCTTTTGTAGGAGTGGAACCAAATGCCCAAGCCCTTCATTAATAATCTCAAGGTGTTGAGCTTTGCTCTGGCGTTCAGAGAAATCATACCTCCTACTAAAAACGAAAGAATCATCATCTTTATTTATTTTTTCTCACGTGCACGAATTGTGCTTTTTTTTATTGTAACCAAGTGGCCAAGTGGTAAATAAATCTTTTTTTTTTTTTTTTTTTTTTTTTTTTTTTTTTACTCTGTTTGTTAATAGTGTATCAATCAACCAAGCAATTCTTCATATGCAAGATCAATTCTTCATCAATCTCAACACATCCTTCATTTGCTTCGAGCAGTATTTCATATCTTTAAGATTATATAACTATTGTTTTTATTATCCATAGTGTTTCCTATCAAAAAATTACATTTTAATAAAAAGTACATCATTTTACCAGAATCTCCTTTTAAGAGATTTATGTTTATAAATATTAAAACTTTTTTCAATAATAACCCTAGCTTATAAGGTTTCATATATATTAAATAATTTGTTACTTTTCCAATATTTTAAGCAATCTACGGATATTGTTCCAGTTTATTTATATTGCTTTTAAATCCATTTACCATTGAATTAGTATATTTAATCTCCAAATCAGTATTTTCTGTTATTTTTCTTTTAACTTCATATCAATATCTATCTTATAAAAAATCCTTTGATAATAATACTATAATCATAATGTTCACCTCAATGTATCAGAATTTGCAATTTTATCAGATTTCTTGTTTTTTTCTTTGTCGATGCTTAATGTTTCAAATTAATGTGGTTAATAAATGTTAGAATTTTCTGTTTGATTCAGAATTTAGTATGGGCACTAGCAATGCATAAATAAACACATTGTTTATCCGGTATTTCAGAAATTACTGGTCTTTAAGCAACAAAAGTAAACATTTTTCTGAATACTATTAAATCTATAGCTTTGAAGTTCTGATCTTTGGAAGGAGATATATATAAATTTTATATGTTTTCAGAGCATGTTTCAGAAGATCTCAAAATTAATATTTTAAAGTCTTCCAAAAAACCTAATCATTTACCTCGATTTTGTGATCAAATATTTCCAAATCGTAATTTTACGAAACTTGGTAACCACGGTTCCCAAATTTCTATAAGGCTGCAGTAAAATAAACGTTCTTAGGCTGAATCCTTGTCATTTCGACGAATCCCAAAAGTGTATTTCAGGTATATCACATGATCATCATATATATGGAAATGCATAAAATATTGAACAAATTCCTTTTCGATCATCATTCAATAATAATTACAGAAAGATAAATTGTATTCATTTATCTATTTTCCAATTGGCTAATATCTTTTTGTTACTTTTTTTTACAAAAGTTTAAATGTATTTCGTTATTAAATGTTTGAAACCAAATGAAGATTAATATGAAAAGAAAGTTCTTGAAACTTTTAATTTGATGTAATATATTAAATTTGTGTTATGTATTTTAAATGTTGGAAAATGTCTTTTCAAGGAAATATTTTAAACTATTATATATTTTACAAGCTAGGGAGTTATGCATTTATTTTATTTTTTCTCAGAACAAAGCACAAATGATTAAAGTGACATGCTTATCGAACTTTTTTAGAAACAACTATTTTTCATGCATTAATAATGCAAATAACATTTATAACTTTTCAGAATATAGAATTTACTTAGAAAAATTTTTTAAAACAGTTTCTAAGCGATAAAGCAGTAGAAATTCTTCAATATTTATGATAATGAGGGTAGCAGACATTTTTGACGTACTGGGAGTGACGAACAATTCAGGACTCTTATGTCGATTGTCATTTTTACATCAGAGTATGAAATAACGTGTATCCCAAAATGAAAACTTCTTCAAGATGCCATTGAAATTTCAATAAAAATCTTTCTGTCAAGGATATTTTTTGACAGTTCTTTCTTATAAACTTTAAACAGGCTATCAGAATTCAGTTTTTTGGTTAATATTTTATTTCTCATTTTTCTATTTTTTTTCAAATATTATTCTTAATATTTCCTAATAAACATAGGGAAAAATCTTCATAATTTCTTATAAATCTTAAATTTATTCATTTTATTTATCATTGATAAAAATAAAAAAGGTGTAAACAAAAATATTATTTCCCCTGGAAATAAATATGAATTCAATTTAAGCGTTTTAAAATCCTTCAAACAATATAAATCCATGAAATATATATTCCGAACATTACTTAAATACTTAAAATAGAACTTCTCCAACACAATTTGTTTCATCTAATAAGCCGCAAAGTTTTGACTAAATGTAATATTATTTACATTGAATATTTCATTAACATAATAGAGTCATTTAGCCCCAAAGCAGGATTTTTTCTACAAATTCAATGAGTTAAATAGAATGCGCTTTACTTATTTTAATTTTTATTTCCTGTCTCTTAATGAAAATTGTATTACATAAATCCATTTCTAATTATTATACATTATCTGTATGTCATCTTTTCGCAAAATCAATCACATTCATTAACCACTACAAAAACACAATTAAAATGTGAGGTTTGTTGAAATTACTTATATTCTTTATTTTGAAAATAATAAATATTTAAAAATAAATATGCATGGTATTTTTGACTTATATATTAAATTTGTTAATAAAAGAATATCTGTTGAGAACTAGAAATTAAGACACTTAAAAGTAATAAAAATTATTTTGAATTTGTATGTTTATTAGTTAAATTACTTGCACGTGTCATAACTGTATCCCAACAACAACTGAAAAAGAACCATTAAAAATTAATAACCAATATTTATTTAATGAAATCATTCAAATACTGTAGAGCCATGCTATCACTTTATGTATTATACTATTATCATTGTAAGATAATTCGTTAATCTCATTTCATTCTATTAAATTATTAGTATTAAATTTCCCTCTCTTACAAATAAGTATTGAATATTCACCCAGAGACAAATAAAAAAGTAAAGCATTTTAGTAATAAAATGAAAAAAATAATTTTCTTAAATTTTTTTAATAAATATTTTGATTTAGAATAGTTTTCTGATTGTAAAATATTGATAACTGTGTTTTCTAATTTTTCTCATATCTTTTTTATTGCAAATATTTATAATCTTCAAATTTGGCATTATTTTTCACGTTTTACGACATGTACATTGATGTTTTGACTAGGTAAAACATTTTGCCAATTTTATTCTTAGCCTGTAAAATATTAAGTGCATAATTTAATGAAATCTCGTAAGACTTTTTTAAATCACAATATCATCATAGTCTATAAAATGAATTATCAGAACAAGCCTATCTTTTTAAATGTAATCTTGAGATTTCGAAAAAAAACTAAGCATGTCATTTCAAATTGCTTGAGAATGAAATCATTGGAAAGCAAAACCAAAATGAAATATATTACCTACAGAAAAAGAAACAAGTCCCTAAACTCATCTTGAGAGTTCAGTAAACTGAAAGTCTTAATATCTCAATAAAAAAAAATTCTAAAGGGAGAAATACCAAATAAGCTTTCTTGAGCAAGGCAATACATTACAGAATATCTGAAAGAAACAGACTGCAATTAATCAACAGCCTGCTCTTTTCTGGCAATCCATTAAATTTATCGTTTCAGTTTTATGACAGTTTATTTATTCTGTAGTAAATGTAAAAATTATGGTGAAAGATGTATATATTTATGGTAGTTTGTACAGTATATAAATATATTATTAAAATGAAGAAGATATTAGACATTCTTTAATTTCGAAGATTTATATTTTTTGTCTCACAGAAATTTATCAAATTTCAAGTGGATTGCTTATTCTTCAAAACAACCGTGCAACTAAAGTACGTGGAGATTAATTCATGAAAACATGCTGTTTTACCCAATCATAATTACTAAAGATTAACTATTTAAAAAATAAAAAAATTAACAGTTATAGGAATGGTTGATTTCATATAATTGATATTTAAACCGTTACTTTCGTTATTTTTAATTAAAAAAACATCTTGATTCAGTCAGTAACATCTTAAGAAACTCACTCAGAAAGTAACATATAAATATATTAACTTTTACAAATGAAAATAATTTCAAAAAATCTAAATGGTTTGATGCATAAATAGCATTATTAAAAATTGATATCGTAAACAACTGAATTATAATCTAATTTAATGATTTTGACATGTTTTTATAGCATATCATAACATATTGGTACGTTTGACACTAAATGGTAATTTTTTGTACTCGGGACTTAATTAAAATGTGCCTTAGAGTTTAAAGTGTATTCGAGTCACTACAAGTATCTAGAAAAATGACAGGTATAGAATACATGAACTGTTATATTTAAGATCATTGTAATAATCATTCATCAGATAACTCGCGTGATGATTTTACTCCATAGTACATATGCAACTGGCGTTTTAGATATTATCGTGGCGAATAAAAAAGACATTTTTATTTAAAAACCATTTTAACCTTTTTATTATAATTCAATTTTACCATTTTTATTGTAATTCTATCATTAAACAAAAAGTTTACTGTAATACTGAAATGGTATAAATAAGATTTCTATTCTTAAATTTCGTGTAAATTTGAAATTAATTTGAAATGAATATTTTGCAAATCTATACAAGAAAATTCCCTTTTTCATCCGAGAAAAATATAAAATAAACTATTAAAACTCCTC